>JABUQX010071996.1:0-5000 GCA_015478945.1 Trachelipus rathkii | reverse complement strand
TAATATAATATATATATATATATATATATGTATATATATATATATATATATATATATATCGTGAAACTAAAGAAGTTATACACGCATGATATCTCGAAAACTAAGATAGATACAAGAAAACTGATAACATATATGGAATCAGCGCATGAAATTTGTATGGAAAATTAAAAAAAAAATTTACTTTTTATTTTTTATTTTTTTTTATATCTCCAAAACTACGATAGGTACAAGAAAACTAATAACATATTTAGAATCAGCGTATGAAATATGTATGAAAAAAAGTTTTTTTTTTTTTAACTAAAAAGAATAACCCGGGTAATTTCCGCAAGATGCAAGAGTCCGGGGTCTCTCGCCTCCTGGGGGACGACGGGTTGGACTATTTCCCCCTCCGGGGAGGGTCTCCGGAACCCGCTCTTTGGTATTTGTGGTGTCGGCGGGGTTTACTCCGCGCCCTCCCCTACGGGGTATGGAAAACGTCCCCCCCATCTGTCCCACTGTCGGCTCGAGCCCCCTAAAAAATATTTATACGATGATTCCATATGTTTTTAGTTTTCTTCTACCTATCGTAGTTTTGAAGATACAAAAAAAAATTTAAAAAAAATAATTTTTTTTTTCATTTTCCATACAAATTTCATACGCTGATTCCATATATGTTATATAGTTTCTGTGTACCTATTTAGTTTTTCGAGATATTCATGCGGGGGTACTTCTTTAGTTTGGCCTATATAATATATATATAAGTATATCATATATATATTATATATATATATGAGGGTATAGTATATAATATATAGTATATATATATGACTATTATATATATATATATATATATAATTTATATTATATATATATATATATATATATAGTATATATATATATATATGTGAACCTTTTCTGTTTTACGCTTCCGTCAGTTTTGATTTTTTTTTTTTAATATATTTCTAGTATATGATCCTAACATTCAATTTAAGTAGTAACGGACATGATTCAAAAATATATAGGACGTTTTATGACTCCGTCAGATTTTTTATAATATCTTTTTTGTTTTAACTAAAGGAATACCCAGGGTAAACCGCGAAAAATGCAGGAGTCGGGGTCTCTCGGCGTTCCGGGAAACGACAGGGTAGGACTATTTCTCCCCCTCCGGGGAGGGTCTTCGGAAACCCCGCTCTTTGGTATTTGGGTGTCGCGGGGGTTCTTCCGCCCCTCCCATACGGGGTATGGAAAACGTCCCCCCCTTTGTCCCCCTTTTTTTTTACATATGTAATAAGCTTTATACGCTGATTCCAAATATGTAATTGGTTTTTCTGTAAGTGTCGTACTTTTCGAGATTTCATTTATGAAAAAATAGGCCAAACTAAAGAAGTTACCCGCATCATATCTCAAAAACTAAGATAGGTACAAGAAAACTGATAACAATAATTGGAATTAGAGTAATGAAAATTTTGTAACGGGTAAAATGAATTTTTTTTTTTTTTTTTTTTTTTTTTTTTTTTATGCAAAATAAATATTAAAAAAAAAATATAACATAATATGGAATCAGCGTGTGAAATGTGTATGATAAAAAAGGAATTTTTTTTTTTTTATTCCAATAACATTTGGAATCAGCATATGAATTTTTTTTAGGGGGCTCGAGCCGACGGTGGGTCGTCCCCCGGGAGGCCGAGAGACCCCGACTCTTTGCATCTTTGCGGTTTACCCTGGGGTATTCCTTTCGTTAAAAAAAAAAAACATTTTTTTCATACAAAGTTCATCGCTGATTCTAAATATGTTTACTTAGTTTTCTTGTACCTTAATCTTAGTTTTGGAGATATGGAAAGAAAATAAAAAAAAATTTAATTTTTTTTTTCATTTTCCATAACAAATTTCATACGCTGATTCCCATATGTGTTATCAGTTTTCTTGTACCTATCTTAGTTTTCGAGATATGATGCGGGTAGTAGTAGGGGGTGTATATTGCAGCACGAGAATGGTCTCAAATTTACCTGAGCGACCCTTTTTGGACCTTTTTTTTTGACCGCGACCTTTTTTGAGCCCTAATTTTTTACCTTTTTTGACCTTTTTGGGCCTTGACCTTTTTGGGCCTTGACCTTTTTGAGCCCAATTTTTTTTTTACCTGCCCTTGACCTTTTGGGCCTTGACCTTTTGGGACTTTACCTTTTTTTTCCACCAACCTTTGATCTTCCATGGGTGATTTTTGGCCCACGGTATTTTTCTGGCATAGCCCTAATTTTGGCACCCTAAATTTTTTTGACAACCCTAATTTTCTATTTGGCAACCCTAGATTTTTTGGCAAACGTCCTAGATTTTTTTTCGGCAACCTATTTTTTGCAACCCTTCGAAGAAGGGTTGCGGCAAACCGGTTCCGTCAGCAACCGTTGTACGTATTACCCCCCCTATTTTACGTCCCCCTAATTTTTTCGAGGCTGCCCTTTGATCTTCCATGGGTCATTTTTAGCCACGGTAATTTTTGGTCTTCCCTGGGTCATTTTGGCCCACCGTAATTTTTGGCTACCCTTTGGTCTTCCATGGGTCATTTTTTGCCCCACGGGTAATTTTCGATCAACCCTTTGGTCTTCCATGGGCTATTTTTTGCCCACGGTAATTTTCAACCCACCCTTTGGTATTCAATGGGTCAATTTTGGCCCACGGTAATCTTTGGCTACCCTTTTTTAGGGGCTTAGCCCTATTTTTTGGTGTCTTTACCTTGTTTGACCAATGATATTTCGACCTTAACTTACATCTACCATGGTCATTTTTGGCCCAACGTAATCTTTTGGCTTCCTTTAAGTCTTAGCCTATTTTTTGAACCATGATATTTCGTCCTTAACCTTGCCATATATTCCGATGGGCTCAAGTTTTGACCACGCTAACGTTGATGGCTTTGATGGTTTTTTTCCCCCAATCACCGTAAGAATACCTAGTGGATGTCTTTAGTGTTCTTGAGTATCTAGATGGAGTGCCAGGTGAGTGCCAGTGAAGTTGCCAATGGTGCGCAAGTGATGTGCCAATGAGTTGCCAAGTGAGTGCCACAATAGTGCCAAGTGAGTGCACATGTGCCAACTGAGTGCCACTTTTTCAAGCTTTCTAGCCTCATGCTGAAGCCTAGAATCAGCCCTAAATATGGGTGTCCTACCCTAGGTATTAAATGGGTAGAGGAATACGAATGTTACATTACAGAGTTGCTAGGATGCTTCCTACTATGAGTTAGGTCTTTTTCTAACACTTATACCACGACTGAATATATATATATACACACATTACTATAACTTATCACACTATGACACTTACATAAACCTAATACACTTACACTCGACCCCGACTACACAGATACACGTTAATTACAGCCACGACTGTCGATATTTTGACAGTATTGCCTCAAACTTTGAAATGCCCCAGCATAAATGTCTCAGCATTGATGCCTCAACTTTGATGCTTCATCTTTGATGACTCATCTTTGTTAGTCATCTTTGATCCCATCTATATTGATGATTCATCTTTGAGGAAATCTTTTGGATGGCTCATCTCTAACCCACATCATAGAACACGAGTTAATTATCGTCTTCCCCCCACTGTTCAAAAGTGGACACCTATGCCAAGTGTGCGCCCTCCGCGTGAAGGCTGAACATCGCACCCGCAGGTGCGATCCGCCGCGTCCCAGTGCCCGCCGCGATCGCTCCGTCAGGCGCAATTTTCCCGTCCCGCCCGCCGGCGTGCGGCCCGCCAGGCGCAATTTTTTTCCGCGTTACGATGACCGCCGTGGCGTGCGCCGCGCAGGCGCAATTGTTTTCGGCATACAGCGCAATGAAAATATATATTAATAAGTCATTCATTTTTATTTCATACTTAAGCATTTCAAAGGAATTTTTTTCATAATATTATCTATGAGTCAAGTCAATTTTTATTCATACTTAACAACATTTTTATTAAAAACATTTTCGCGAACGTCTAAAACTGTGAATCATTACAAGCATACCTATTATTTAAACACATATAGTGTTATTAAGCATTATTTTTTACCTTATAGACTTTTTTAACTTAAATACATTTTAATTTATAAATTTTAAAAAATTGTATGTAAGAAGAAAAAAATCCAGAGTGTCTGATATATAACATTTTATTTTAATAGCAATTGTACGAAATTTTACTAAAACATTAAACATCTACATACTTTAAAAGCAGTAAATCAGTAAACTAATAGAGGTGTTACCTAACACCTACGGGGGGGGGTTTAGTAAATGCTTTTGTTTTACTGCTTTATCTGCTTTAACTTTCTGCTTTTACTGCTTTCAACTCACTGCTTTATAAACTGCTTTTAACTCACATACTTATACATACCGTTAAATGCAGTAAAAGGCAGTAAACAAAGATTGTGTTTAACCCTTAACACCTAGGGGGGATTAGTATGGTTTTGTTTACTTGCTTTACTGCTTTAACCTTTTGCTTTACAGCTTAAGGGTTTTCTCTTTAACTGTTAACTTTCTAATTCTAATTTTTTACTTTTCTGCTTTACTGTTTTAACTCATATAGTTATTAACATTATGTTTTTTTAAATTTTGGTTTATCACGTTTTTATTTTATTTTTAGTTATTATTTTTATTTATTTTTATTATTTTTATTTATTTATTTATATTATTATTTTGTATTATTTCTATTATTTTTATTATTTATTTATTTTTTAATTTATATACTGTTAGTTTATTTACTTGTTCTTCACATCTTTCTCTCTGCTATTGAGAACTGATTTAACTCACTGCTTTAACTGCTTTAACTCACATGTTCATTACAGATACCTTTAAAGCAGTAAAGCAGTAAATCATAGTACCATCCCTAACAACTAGGGGGGATTAGTATGCTGTTTTGTTTTAAAACAAACTGCTGTTAACTGCTTTAAACTTTGCTGCTTTAAAACTGCTCTTTTAGAGCCACTTTTCTGCTGTTAACTTGCTTTAGACTTTCTGCTTTAAATTAAACTAGCTTTAACTTTCCTGATTTACTGG
>JABUQX010071995.1:17500-43510 GCA_015478945.1 Trachelipus rathkii | reverse complement strand
ACTGCCTACCTAGGCAGCCTTCTTGACTGCCTACCTTGGCAGCCTTCTTGACTGCCTGCCTAGGCAGCCTTATTGACTGCCTACCTAGGCAGCCTTCTTGACTGTCGTCACCTTGCAGCCTTCTCTGACCGCCTGCCCAGCAGCCTTCTTGACTTCCCTACCCAGGTCTCTTGACTCCCACCCAGGCAGCCTCTGACTGTCTACCTTAGGCAGCCTCTGACTGCCCACCTAATCAGCCTTCTTAACTGCCTACCTAGGTAGCCTTGACTGCCTACCTAGGCAGTGTTCTTAACTGCCTACCTAGGTCGTTCTCTTGACTGCCTACCAGCCTTTAACTGCTCACCTAGGCAGCTTTCTCTTAACTGCCTACCTAGTTTCTTGACCGCCCACTCTAGGCAGCCTTCTGATCGGCCTACCTAGGCAGCCTTCTTAATTGCCTACCTTGAGAGTTATCTTGACTGTCTGCTTCAGTAGCTCTTCTGACTGCCTACCCAGCAGTTCTCTGACTGCCTACTCCAGGTAGCCTTCTTGACTGCCTACATTCCTAGGCAGTCTTCTTACCTGCCCACCTAGGCAGCTTTTTGACTGCATACCTAGGCAGCCTCTTAACTACCTACCTAGGCAGCTTTAACTGCCTACCTAGGCAGTTTTCTTGATCGCTCCACCAGGCAGCCTCTGACATACCTAGGCAGCCTCTTGAATGCCTACCTAGGCAGCTTTCATGACTACCTAGTTAGCCTTCTTGACTGCCTACCTTGGCAGCCTTTCTGACTGCCCGCTCCAGGGAGCGTTCCTCCAGACCGTCCTCCCAGCAGTCTTCTAATTGCCTACCTTGGCAGCCTTCTTGACCGCCTGCCTAGGCAGCTTTGACTGCCTACCTAGGCAGCCCCCTGCCGGCGTATCGAGGCAGCCTCTCCTTCTGGACTTTTCTACTCCAGGTCTTCTTGACTGCCTCACCTAGGCAGCCTCTTTGACCTGCCTTCCTAGGCAAAGTCTTAACTGCCTACCTAGGTAGCCTTCCTGACTGCCTACCTAGGCAGCTTCTTGACTGCCTACCTAGGCAGCCTTCTTGACCGCCTACCTAGGCAGCTCTTCCTCTTGATCGCCTACCTAGGCAGCCTCTCTTTGACTATATACCTAGGCAGCCTTCATGACTGCCTACCTAGGCAGCCTTCTTGACTGCCTACCTTGGCAGCCTTCTTGACTGAATGCCTAGGCAGCCTTCTTGACTGCCTACCTAGGCAGCCTTCTTAACTGCCTACCTTGGCAGCCTTCTTGACTGCCTGCCTAGGCAGCCTTCTTGACTGCCTACCTAGGCAGCCTTCTTGACTGCCTACCTAGGCAGCCTTCTTGACTGCCTACCTAGGAAGTCTTCTTAACTGCCTACCTAGGCAGCCTTCTTAACTGCCTACCTAGGCAGCCTTCTTAACTGCCTACCTAGGCAGTCTTCTTAACTGCCCCCCGGCAGCCTCTTACCGCCCACTCTGGGCCGCCGCTTCGCTGCCCACCCAGGCAGCCTCTTGACAGCCTACCCAATCAGTCTTTCTTGAACTGCCTACCTACCCAGGCAGCCTCTTGACTGACCACCTAGGCAGCACCGCCTACCTAGGCAGCCTTCATGACTGCCTACCCAGGGTTTATTCTTAACCACTCACCTAGGCAGCCTTTCTTGATCAGCCCACCTAGGGCAGTCTTCTTAACTTCCTACCTAGGTAGCCTTCTTGACTGCCTACCTAGGCAGCCTCTTGACTGCCTACCTAGGCAGTCTTTAACTGCCTACCTAGGCAGCCTCTGACTGCCTACCAGGCTCATGACCGCTCACCCAGGTGCCTCTTGACTGCAGCTCACTAGGCAGCCTTCTTGACTGCCTACCTAGGTGCCTCTTAATTGCCTGTCTAGGCAGCTTCTGACTGCCTACCTAGGTAGCCTTCTCTTGACTGCCTCACCTAGCAGTCTTCTAACTGATTACCTAGGTGTTTTCTTGACTGCCTACCTAGGCAGCCTTCTTAACTGCCTACCTAGGCAGCTTTCTTAACTGCCTACCTAGGCAGCCTTCTTGACTGATTACCTAGGCAGCCTTCTTGACTATATACCTAGGCAGCCTTCTTGAATGCCTATCTAGGCAGCCTTCTTGACTACCTATCTAGGCAGCCTTCTTGACTGCCTGACTAGGCAGCCTTCTTGACTGCCTACCTAGGCAGCCTTCTTAACTGCCTACCTAGGCAGCCTTCTTGACTGCCTACCTAGGCAGCCTTCTTGACTGCCTACCTAGGTGCCTTCAACTGCCTACCTAGGCAGCCTTCTTGACTGCCTACCTAGGCAGCCTTCTTGACTGCCTACCTAGACAGCCTTCTTGACTGCGTACCTAGGCAGCCTTCTTGACTGCCTACCTAAGCAGCCTTCTCTACTGCCTGCCTAGGAAGCGTTCTTGACTGCCTACCTAGGCAGCCCTTTAACCGCCCACCAGGGCAGCCTTCTGACTGCCCACCTGGCGGCCTTGACCTGCCTACCCAGGTAGCCTCTTGACCGGCTCACCCACCCCTGACGCCTACCCAGGCAGCCTCTCCTCTTGACTGCCTACCTAGGCAGTCTTCTGACTGGCCCACTCAGGGCAGCCTCTTCACCGCTCACCTAGGCAGCCCTTGACCGTCCACCTAGAAGCTTCCTTCTGACTGCATGCCTAGGCAGCCTTCTTGACTGCCCACCAAATGCCTTCTTGACTGCCTACCTTAGCAGCCTTCTTGACTCTCACTAGGCAGTTCTTCTTAACTGCCTACCCAGGGCAGCCTTCTGTCCGCCCACGCCCAGGTAGCTCTCTTGATCGCCCAGGTAGGCAGTCCTCTTAACTTCCTACCTAGGCAGCCTTATTTCTCCACCTAGCAGCTCCTTCTTAACTGCCCACCCAGGCTCCTTGACCTCCCCCCCAGGGAATCTTTACTGCCTACCTAGGGCAGCCTCTTGACTGTTTTCACTACAGCAGCTCTTTGACTGTGCTCACCAGGCAGTCTTCTTAACTGCCTACCTAGGCTGCCTTCTTGACTGCCTACCTAATCAGCCTCCTTAACGCCTGCCCAGGTAGCCTTCTTGACTGCCTACCAGGCAGCCTTCGCTGCCTACCTAGGCAGCCTTCTTGACTGTCTACCTAGGCATCCTTCTTAACTGCCTACCTAGGCAGCTTTCTTGACTGCCTACCTAGGCAGTCTTCTTAACATCCTACCTAGGCAGCGTTCTTGACTGCCTACCTAGGCAGCCTTCTTGACTGCCTACCTAGGCAGTCTTCTTAACTGCCTACCTAGGCAGCCTTCTTGACCGTCTACCTAGGCATCCTTCTTACCTGCCTACCTAGGCAGCTTTCTTGACTGCCTACCTAGGCAGTCTTCTTAACTTCCTACCTAGGCAGCCTTTATGACTGCCTACCTAGGCAGTCTTCTTAACTGCCTACCTAGGCAGCCTTCTTGACTGCCTACCTAATCAGCCTTCTTAACTTCCTACCTAGGCAGCCTTCTTTGCCTCCCTAGGCAGTGTTCTTAACTGCCTACCTAGGTCGCCTTCTTTTTTGAACGCCTACCTAGGCAGCCTTCTTAACCGCCTACCTAGGCAGCCTTCTCTTAACTGCCACCTAGGCAGCCTCTTGACTGCCTACCCAGGCAGTTCCTTTGACCGCCCACCCAGGCAGCCTTCTTGCACTGCATTACCTTGCTGTATTCTTGACTGCCTGCCCAGGCAGATCTCCTTGACTCTGCCCAGCCTTCTTGACTGCCTGCCCAGGCAGCCTTCTTGACTCCACCTAGGCAGCCTCTGACTGCCTACCTAGGCGCTCTTCTTAACTGCCTACCTAGGCAGCCTCTTGACTGCCTACCCAGGCAGTCTTCTTAACTCACCACCTAGCAGCCTTTACTGCCTACTGGCAGCCTTTTGAATGCCTACCAGGCAGCCTCTTGACAGCCCACCCAAGCCCCCCCTTAACTTCCCGCCCAGGCAGCCTTCTTGACTGTCCTCCCAGGCAGTCTTTAACTGCCTACCCAGGGCAGAATACCATGACTGCCTACCCAGGTACTTCCTTTAACTGCCTACCTAGGGCAGCTCCTCTTGCAGACTGCCCAACACTAGGCAGCCCTTAATCTCCTACCCAGGCAGCCTTCTGACTGCCTACCTAGGCAGCCTTCTTGACTTGCTCACCAGGCAGTCTAACTGCTCACCTAGGTGCTTCTCTTGACTGCCTACCTAGGCAGTTTCCTTGACTGCCTACCTAGGCAGCCTTCTGGACTCGCCTACCCAGGCAGTTTCCTTGACTGCTCACCTAGGGCAGTCGCCTTCCTAATTGCCTACCTTAGCAGCCTTCTTGACTGCCTGCCTAGGGCAGCCTTCTTGACTGCCCCACCAGGCCTTCTTGACTGCCTACCTAGGCAGCCTTCTTGACTGCCTACCTAGGCAGCCTTCTTGACTGCCTACCTAGGCAGTCTTCTTAACTGCCTACCTAGGCAGCCTTCTTGACTGCCTACCTAGGCAGCCTTCTTAACTGCCTACCTAGGCAGCTTTCTTAACTGCCTACCTAGGCAGCCTTCTTGACTGATTACCTAGGCAGCCTTCTTGACTATATACCTAGGCAGCCTTCTTGAATGCCTACCAGGTGTTCTCTTGACTACTCATCTAGGCAGCCTTGACTGCCTGACTAGGCAGCCTTCTTGACTGCCCACCTAGGCAGCTCCTTCCACCTCGCTCACCTAGGGCAACCCTTCTCGACTGCCCACCTAGTCCGGGGCCTTCTGACTGCCTACCTAGGCAGCCTCTTTGACCTAGGCAGCCTCTTGACTGCCTACCTAGGCAGCCCTTGACTGCACCTACCCAGGCTCTGACTGCCTACCCATGCAGCCTTCCTGACTGTCTCCCTTTACAGCCTCACTCCTGCCTGCCCAGGAGCGTTCTTGACTGGCCTACCTAGGCAGCCTTCTCTAACTGCCTAGGCAGCCTTCTCCCCGGCCCGCCTGCCCCCCCTTCCCCCCCCCCCCCGGCCCCCTTTCTTGTCCCCCCACTCGGGCAGCCTTTTGACCGCCTGCCCAGCAGCCTTCTTGGATCAGCTCACCTAGGCAGCCTCTTGACCGCCCACCTAGGCAGCCTCTTGACTACCATTCTAGGCAGCCTTGACTGCCTGACCAGGCAGTCTTCTTGGATTCCGCCCACCTAGGCAGCCTCAATTGCCTACCCAGACAATCTCTTGACCGCCCACCTAGGTCAGTCTCTTGATCGGTCCACCAGGGCAGTCTCTGACCGCTCACCCAGGCAGCCTTCTTGGACTTGCCCACCAGGCAGCCTTCTTGACTGCCTACCTTAGACAGCCTTCTTGACTGCGTACCCAGGCAGTCTTCTGACTGCCCACCCAAGCAGCCTCACTGCCCGCCCAGGAAGGGTTCTGACCGCCCACCAGGCAGCCTCTCTAACTGCCTACCCAGGCAGCCTTCTTGACTGCCTAGGCAGCCTCTTTGACTGCCTACCTAGGTAGCTTTCTTGTGACTGCCTACCTAGGCAGACTTCTTGACTGCCCACCTAGGCAGTTTTCTTGACTGCCTAGCAGCCTTCTAACTGCCTACCTAGGCAGCCTTCTTGACTGCCCACCTAGGCTCCTGACTGCCTACCTAGGAAGCCTTCTAGACTGCATGCTCAGGCAGCTCCTTCTTGACCGCTCACCTAGGTCGCCTTCATGACTGCCTACCTAGGGAGCTTCTTGACCGTCTACCTAGGCATTTCTTAACTGCCTACCCAGGCAGCCTTCTTACTGCCTACCCAGGCAGCCTTCTTGACCGCCTACGGTAGGCAGTCTTCTTAACTTCCTACCTAGGCAGCTCCTTCTTGACTGCCCACCTAGGCAGCCTTCTTAACTACCTACCTAGGCAGCCTCTTGACTCTCTGCCTCCACTTAGGGCAGTCTTAACTCGCCTCACCCTTAGGCAGCCTCTTTACGCCTCTACCTTAGGCAGCCTTCTTGACTGCTACTAAGGTAGCCTTCTCTTTGACTAGCTCTACTCTAGTAGTCTTCTTAACTGCCTCTACCTAGGGCTGCCTTCTTGACTGCCTACATAAGGCAGCCTTCTAACTGCCTACCTAGGCAGTTTCCTCTCTTTGACCCTCGGCCTACCTTAGGCAGTCTTCTGACCTTCGGTTTCACTAGGCAGCCTCTTGACTGGGTCTACCTAGGCATCCTTCCTTAACTGCCTACCTAGCAGCTTGACTGCCTTCTACCAGGGCAGTCTTTAACATCCTTACCTAGGTAAAGTGTTCTGACTGCCCCTACCTAGGCAGCCTCTTGACTGCCTACCTAGGCAGTCTTCTGAACTACCTAGCAGCCTTCTTGACCGTCTACCTAGGCATCCTTCTTGACTCCCTTCTTGACTGCTCACCTAGGCAGTCTTCTTAACTTCCTACCCAGGCAGTTCCTTTATATCTGCCTCACGAGGCAGTCTTAACTGCCACCTAGAGCTCTCTCTTGACTGCCTACCTAATCAGCCTTCTTAACTTCCTACCTAGGCAGTTTCTTGACTGCCTACCTAGGTGTTCTTAACTGGCTACCTAGGCAGTCTTCTTGAATGCCTACCTAGGCAGTTTTTCTTAACTGCCTACCATGCAGTTTCTTAACCGCCGCCTACCTAGGCAGCCTCTGACTGCCTACCTAGGCAGCCTTTTGACTGCCTACCTAGGCAGCCTTCTTGACTATATACCTAGGCAGCCTTCTGACTGCCTACCTAGGCAGCCTCTTGACTGCCTACCTTGGCAGCCTTCTGACTGAATGCCTAGGCAGCCTCTGACTGCCCACCTAGGCAGCTCCTCTTAACCGGCTCACCTTATAATCCTTCTTGACTGCCTGGCCTAGGCAGCCTCTTGACTGCCTACCTAGGCAGCTCTCTTGACCTACCTAGGCAGCCTCTTGACTGCCCACCCAGGAGTCTCTTAACCCGCCTACCTAGGGTGCCTTCCTCCTTGCAACCCGCCCACCCAGGCAGCTCTCATAACCGCCTACCCAGGCACTCCTTAACTGCTCACCCAGGCAGTCTCTTTGGCCGCCCACCCAGGGCAGCCTCTCTGACTGCCCACCAGGCAGCCTCTGACAGCCACCTAATCAGCCTTCTTAACTGCCTACCTAGGCAGCCTTCTCTTGACCGGACCTGCCTAGGCAGCCTTCTTAACGGCCTACCTAGGCAGCCTTCATGACCGCCCACCAGGCGGCCTTCTTAACCACCTACTAGGCAGCCTTCTGATCTCCGCCTCACCCAGGCAGTCTCTTACTTCCTACCTAGGCAGCCTTTGACCGCTCACCTAGGCAGCCTCTCTTGACCGCTCACCTAGGCAGTGTCTTCCTCTTAACCGCTCACCTAGGCAGCTCTCTTGACTGCCCACCAGCAGCCTTCATGACCGCCCACTCAGGCAGCCTCTCTGACTGCCTACCCAGGTAGCCTCTGACCGCTCCACCGCAGCAGCTCACCGCCCACCTTAGCAGCCTTCTGACTGCCTGCCTAGGGCAGCCTCTTGATCATGCCTTACCCAGGTAGCCTCTTGACTGCCTACCTAGGCAGCTTTCATGACTACCTAGGGCAGCCTTCTGACTGCCTACCTAGGCAGTCTTTAACTGATTACCTAGGCAGTTTTCTTGACTGGGCCTACCCAGGCAGCCTTAACTGCCTACCTAGGTAGCTTTCTTAACTGCCTACCTAGGGCAGCCTTCTTGACTGATTACCTAGGCAGCCCTCTTTGACTTTATACCCAGGTACCTTCCTTGAATGCTCATTCAGGCAAGTCTTCTGACTACCCATTCAGGGCAGCTCCTCTTGACCGGCCTGACTGTGGTTCTCTTGACCGCCTACCCAGGCAAGCCCTCTTAATTGCCTACCTAGACAACCTTCTTGACTGCCTACTCCAGGTCAGCCTCTGACTGCCTAATTTAGGCAGTTTCCTCTTAACTGGGCTCACCTAGGTGTGCCTTCTTGACCGCTCACCTAGCAGCCTCTTGACTGCCCACCTAGACAGCCTTCTGACTGCGCACCTAGGCAGCCCTTGACTGCCCACCAAGCAGCCTACTGCCTGCCCAGGTGCTGCTCCTGACCGCCCACCAGGCAGCCTTCTTAACTCGGCCTACCTAGGCAGCCCTTTGACTCGCTCACCTGTTGTGCCTTCTTGACCGCCCACCAGGTAGCCTTCTGGGACCGCCCACCCAGGCAGACTTTGACCGCCCACCATTCAGCCTTCTTGACCGCTCACCCAGGCAGCCTCTTGACTGCTCACCAGGGCAGCCTTCTTGATCAAGCTCACCAGGCAGCCTTCTTGACTGCCTACCCAGGCAGCCGCCTTCTTGACTGCATGCCTAGGCAGCCTTCTTGACCACCGCTCACCAGGCCGTCTTCCACCGCTCACCTAGGGTAGCTTCTGACCGTCTACCCAGGCAGTCTCTCCTTAACTGCCCACCCAGGTAGCCTCTCTTAACGCCTACCTAGTTCTTCCTCTTGACGCCCCCCAGGTAGGCTTAACTTCCTACCTAGGCAGCCTTTTTGACTGTCCACCAGGCAGTCTCTTAACTGCCTACCTAGCAGCCTCTACTGCCTACCTAGGCAGTCTTCTTAACTGCTTACCTAGGCAGCCTTCACTGCCCACCCAGGCAGCCTTGACTGCTTACCAAGGCAGCCTCATCTGACTGCCTACCTAGGCAGCTCTTCTTAACTGCCTACCTAGGCTGCCTTCTTGACTGCCTACCTAATCAGCCTTCTTAACTGCCTACCTAGGCAGCCTTCTTGACTGCCTACCTAGGCAGTCTTCTTAACTGCCTACCTAGGCAGCCTCACTGTCTTACCTAGGCATCCATAATATCTCAAAGACAACTCTCTTTTTTTTCCTTTTTTGCATCGTAGATTGACGTACCTAGGGCAGTCTCTTAAATGTTTCATGTTCTGTTATACAAATATGATATTATTAGAGGTTGTATTGTTTTGAAGATCTAAAAAAAAATAGCTTAACTATTTTGATTACATAAACTATTATGGCCTCAAAGAAAAGTGCTGTTTGAAAATATTTCACTGAAGAGCCTAAGGACTCTGTAAAATGTTCCCATTGCTGTAATACGTATTCAAGAAAGGACGAGGAACTACTTCGCTGAAAAATCATTTAAGATCAAAATACAAAGGCAATTTAAAGAGGAGGCTGATGAAGAAGCAAGTCATAAAATAGATAAAGACAGAAAAAAAGAAATTGCTGCTCAGCAAATGAAATCTAATATTCAAGAGTATTTCAATACTAAAAAACATTGGGGATACAACTGATAACAAATCTTAAAGAGTGAATAAACGTATAGCTGAAATGATAGTGATGAATGATCTACCATTCAGACATGTGGAAGATCTTGGATTCATGAGATTATTAGCGCAAGTTGTTCCGCAATACAAATTGAGACAACGAAATGTCTACTCTTAACTGATGTTGAATAAAATATGTGAATCTGTTGGCCATAAAATAAAGTAAATAACTGATGTAATAAAGCAATACAATAAATTTGCTTTCACTACAGATGTATGGTCAGATAATTCAGCTAGTGTGTCGTTACTGAGCCTGACTGCACATACTATCTACTAGAAATTTGAAAGAATAAATCTTGTATTAGGTGCTGAACCTTTAGAAGATCGGTACACATGGAAAATACATTTCAAGAAAATTTAACGAATGTTGGAAAAATGGGACTTAAAAGAGCTAGCGTTCATTGTGTAATCAGTACTTTTATATTAGAACGAAAGATATATATAAAAAAAAAAACGATTATTTATCGGAATAAAATTATCGATATTTCGTCAGAAATTCTGTCCGAGCCTTCAACTATTACCTATCTTTATAATCTACACCAATATTCAAGTACTTCGTTGAATTTCTTTTTGAAATATCTTGAAAAATGAAAATTTTATGAACATTTTAGTGGAAGAAGTAAGAAATTGAGAATTTTGGATCTCCCCCCCCCCCACCACTTAAATTAAAAAACTTATGATAAATTTGGGCTTAGATCTCGATATTAAAAAAATATATAAGTTACTCTTCAAAAAAAATGCATTTTCGAGTACTGACTGTCCTTAATGAGACTAGACAGTACTCCACAATTACCAAAAAGATGAGATATTCGTTTTTTTAACTAATTCGTTTTTTTTTAAAATTAATCACAATGTTGCTTACATTTCGACGTAGGCAAAATTTCGAAAAATTGTACGCTTTATTGAAAATTTTGATTTGAAAGAAAATATCCGTAATTTGTCCGATAATTTCCCTGGAGCTGATGTGATATGCTATATTAAAATAATTATACTGTGCTTATATGTAGGTTGATTCTAGATTCTGGTGGCATTACTCAAATGGTAAAATTTTACTTTTGGCAGCACAAATTTTTTTAAGTTCATTTTTCGGATATTTGTTGCGGTTCGATTAAATCGGAAAATCGATACCTGTTATACGGATACATAAAATCGAAATATTTGGTATATCGATACATAGTATATATATATATATATATATATATAATATAATTATATATATATATATAATATAATATATATATATAATATAATTAATATATAATATATATATATATATATATATATATATATATATATATATATATATATATATATATATATATATATATAGTAAATCAAATGTCCCAAATGGTTTTGAAATTTTTAAGAGTACGAATAGTTGTTGCGAATAAATGTCCCAAAGTACTCATTTTTGGGATTTATTTGTTTTTTTGGGGTATATCACTTAACGAATACCCAACGGGTATTCCGCCCCGAATGTCAGGAGTCGGGGGTTCTCTCGGCCTCTAGGTGGGACTACGGGGGGGACTAATCCCCCTCCGGGGGATGGTCTCCGGAACCCCCGCTCTTTGGTCTTTTGGTGTCGCGGGGGTTCCTCCGACCATCCCATATGGGGTATGGAAACGTCCCCCCCTCCGTTCCCCCATCGGCTCGAGCCCCCTAAAAAAGGGTAAATACTCCATTTTAGGGCGCGTTTACTCCTGTATCTAAAAGTAGCCCTAAAACTTACTGATCCACGTGCCGTTAAAACTAGCTCTTTACTTTATGATAGACCATTTTTAGTAGCTGCCGGAAAGATAATATATATAATATAATATATATATTATATATATATAATATATATATATATATATATATATATTATATATATATTATATATATATAATATATATATATACTATACCTCACGGAAAAAGTTAACCAGTCTACAACTGTTTTTGGACTAAAATTCAACGTACATTGTTACCTTTGCTACTGTTACATCTTGTACCAAAATAAAACTGCTAAAAAAAAACCTAGTAAACTCCAATCGTTTTGGCATATATATTGAAACAAATCACTTACATTTATTTCTAAACTTTGCTGACAACTCCACTTAAAACAACCGACGAATATAAAGTTTGAACCCAATACTGATCCGATGTTTTGTTAACAGTGTTGCCAATTCAAAATATCAGAAGGCACTAGATTTTTATTAAAAAAAAGTCAAAATGCCAATATTTGATGAAAAAAGCAATAGACGGTTCAAAAAATCAGTAAAAATAAGAACACGCGTTTTGTAAAATTTTGCCTAAAGTAGCAACAAACGCACCTAGATCTATTGCAAAATGCACCAAATGCGCACACTTGGTTTTCGTATTTCTCATATCTATACAAATATCGGATTTACAAACTAACGGATTTAATATTACAATATCAATGTATCGTTAATTCCCATAAAATACGAGTGGACTTGGTTTTTATTTTTCTGCTGCCGAAAAGTAAAATTAAGCCTACTCAAATTTCAGTTTAGTTTCCACAACTACTTCCAAATATAAACTTATTTTCTTATTATTGTAAATTTCACAAAGAGAAAAACTTAAGTTCAACTATTCACAAGCAGTATCATAATGCATTTCATATGGTAAATTATGAATCGGCTCATGTCAATTTTATCTGCCTTCCAGTTTAAGGCTCACAAATTTTTTTTTTTTTAAACTTACGTAATCGAATTTAGTTTGAAAACTCTTGGTGCGACATTTTTTTTTTTTTTTTTACAATTCAGAGTGAAATAAAACATAAACAAATTACATTATATATACGTTAAGTAAAGGTTATGTTAGAGTTAGTTAGTTTACATAGATTTTAATATATATATATATATTATATATATATAATAATACTTATATATATATAATATATATATATATATATATATATATATATACTTATAGTATATAATATATATAATATATATATATATATATATATATATATATATATATAATAGTATATATATATATATATATATATTATTATATAGGCCAGCGTTTAGTATAACCGTCATATGTCTTAAAAACTAATAATGCTACAGTAAAACGGAATAACATTGGTGGAATGCTGGTCCAATTCTAGTACGGGAAAAATGCTAAAAAAAAAAAAAAAAAAAAAAAAAAAGAAAAAAATTAAATCTCAAAAACTACAATAGCTACAGCGAAAAAAGGAATACATTTTTGGAACTGGTAAAATTACATAGGAAAATTGCTTTTATTACGGCACACTAGGGGCTCGAGCCGACGGGGACAGAGGAGGGGACGTTTCCATACCCCTGTAGAGGAGGGGCGGAGGAACCCCCGCGACACCCCAAATACCAAAGAGCGGGGGTTCCGGAGACCCTCTTCCCGGAGGGGGGGAATTAGTGGCCTTACCCCGTAGTTCCCCGGTAAGGCCGAGAGACCCCGACTCCTGCCATCGGGCCGGGGGTATACCCTTGGGGTATTTCTTTAGTTGAAAAAAAAAAGGCCAAAATTTAATAGAAAGTCTATTTATTTAAACGAGAAACTATTTATTTTAACGAAACGTATTAAAAGTCTCTAAATAGGCCTATAATCATATTACTATAATTATTAACCACTAATCTATTTTTTATTTTTTTTTATTTTACATTTTCCTATGTGAAATTATAGAAGTTCCCAAAAATGTATTCCTTTTCGCCTTAGCTATTAGATAGTTGAAGTATTAATTTTTTTTTTTTTTTTTTTTTTTTTACATTTTCTCGTACTAGAATTGGACAAGCATTCCACCAATGTATTCCGTTTTACATTGTAGCATTTAATAGCTTTTTAAGATTATATCATGACGGAATACTAAACGCGTGACCTATTATATATATATATAATATATATATATATATATATATATTATAATATATATATATATATATATATATATATATATATTATATTATATTATATATATATATATAATATATATATATAATATATATATTATAGTATTATATATTATTTAAAATTTTCGTCTGAGCTTCGATATTCGATATTTTGAAATAATCGGATATAGGTCGATATATTTAAAATAATTCGATTATATCGATATCCGAGCGCTGATAAAACAAAAAAATCGTCTATTTGTGGATTACTAGACCGTAGGGTTTAAGTTGACTTTCGGTTGTGCTGCTGCAGAAACTTAAATTAAATGAATTATTATTTATTATTAGTGAGTTTTAAATATAAATTTATGTTCATTTAATATCAATATTAATATATAATAGAGAATGGCTTTCAAAAGCATTCCTAAAGCATTTTCATTTCATTTTAAGAAGACATTTAAAAGCTTTGTAAATATTAATAATAATATGGCAAAATTTTTAAGGAAAATAGGTAAAATAACAATTTTTTTTTATTCTAATGACGAAAGATTTAAACTAACTAGGGGACAGTAAGTCACTACTATTTTAATAATATATTATATAATAATATTATATTATAATATATATATATATATATTATATTATATATATATAATATAATTATATAATATTATATTATATATATATTAAATTATATTAATATATAAGTATTATATATATATATATATAATATATATATTATATTTAATATTATAATAATATTTAATTTTATTAATTAATATAGTATATATATTTGCATTTTATATTAGTTCGAAGGATGCCAATGTGTTTTGCAAAATTGTTAATTCAAATGGGGTACAATTTTTTTTATATTTAATGACGAAAGATTCAATAACTAACTAGGGGACAGTAAGTCACTACTATTATAATATATTATACTATATATATATATATAATATATATATATATATAAATTATATATATAATATATATATATACTATATATTATGATTAATATATATATATATTTATATATATATATATTATTAATATATCATTATTATTATTAGGGGCTCGGCTGTGCCCCCTAAAAAGGAGTTTACCCTTTTTAGGGGGCTCGAGGCCGAGAGGGGGACGAAGGGGGGGGATGTTTCATACCCCGGAGGGGATTGGCGGAGGAACCCCCGCGACTAACTCACAAAGACCAATAAGAGCGGGGGTTCCGGGAAGGACCATCCCCGGGAGGGGGGGATTAGTCCCCCCCGTAGTTCACCTAGAGGCCTGAGAGACCCCGAATCTCCTGAAACATCGGGTAGTGGTTTAACTACCCGCTGGGTATTCGTTAGTTTTTTAAACACCCCTAACACTCGGGCGCCCTATTTTTTTTTATTGCGGTTCAAAGTCTTTTTTTTTCTTGTGCCATGACATATGCAACAATGTGTATGCCTTACTGTAGGTGTTGTTGTTCTCTAGTTACATGATGTCAGCTTTAGACACTTAACCTTATATAATATATATTAAATACTATAATTGGGTATATATATATATATATAGTATATATATAGTTATAGTATTTATATGGAGTATAGGGTATTTATATATAATATATGCATATATATATATTTATATATAGGTATGCAGTATGATATAATATATATATAGTATATATATAGGGTAATTAGGTATATTATATTATATATTTTATATATTTAAGATCGAATTATATCGAAAGTGATGAGTCCAGATACTCCGCATATATCGATATTAGTTCGATATATTCGAATATCGAAGCTCAGACGAAAAATTGAATTTTGACCCAATTATATATATATATATATTAGTAATATATATATATATATATATATTATATAAATTATATATTATATATATATATAATATATTATTATATAATTATATATTAAATATATATATATATATATTATATATATATATTATATATATATTATTTATATATATATAATATTATATATTATATATATAATAATATATATATATATATATATTAATATAAGGTAAAGGTTATGGTTTAGTTAGTTTACATATGATATTGAACTTTTTTTTTTAATTTTAATATTTTATAGTAGGTGTGAAGCTGCTTAATTAATAGTAAAGTTTCAATTTGATTTACGTATTGCTGGCAATAATTTAATGAAATGTGTGTTCAAATTTTCAACAATCGTGATATGTATTTATGGAGGTGGAGGTGACACAGATAATTAATCGACATGATCCTTATGATCTTTAGTAATCATAACATGTTATAACTTCTCTAATCCGATTTGCCTATGAGGATCAATCCGCCCAATGTTACCCATCGATAGGCACCTTTTCTGTTTACGAATCTCCGTTCAGTTTTGATTTTTTTTTTTTTTTTAAATATTTATTGACTACTATATGTATACCAATCTCAATGAATTTTTCAGTGGATAAGCGACATGATTCAAAAGTTAGATAATAGTTTAAATATTTTTTTAAAAATCACGTTTATTGTCAAATATTGTTTTAAAAATGAATGATCTCGGAATAAGTACGACAATTACGAAAAAAACAATTACATATTTGGAATTCAGCGTATAATAAGACTTATTACAAAAATGTTAAACAAAAAAAAATCATAAATGAAAATTATTCTCGTTCAAAAAGTACGACACTTACAGAAAAACCAATAATTATATATTTGGAATCAGCGTAATATATAAAGCTATATTACAAATATGTAAAAAATAAATAAAATAAATTAAAGGGGCTCGAGAGTACGAGGGGACATAGATGAGGGGGGACGTTTATTCCTAAAATACCCCTTGTTTAGAAGGCGGAGAACCCCTCCGCAGTAGAACACCACAAAGTAGCTGGAGGTTCCGCGAGACCCTCTCCGTGAGGGGGGAGAAATAGTCCTACCTTAATCGTTCCCCGGTAAAGGCTCTGAGAGACACCGTATCCAATGTCATTTTTTGCGGTTTTACTCCAAAATTTGGTAATTCCTTCATTAAAAAAAAAAATCTATAAAACTAACGGAGTCGTAAAACGTGTATAAACGTTAACCTATTTATAAATTTTGAATTAATTGTCTCTGTTACCACTTAAATTGATTGTTAGGATTATTATACTAGAAATATATTTAAAAAAAAAACAACACAAAATAAAACAGTTCAAACTGACTGAAGCGTAAAACAGAAAAGGTTTCCCCCATTCGATCCGTGAGTGAAGTGGAAAAAATAAATATTTGCTTCAGTCTAAAAATAAATAGTAGCAACCAGCACAAGTGAATTCGTATAATTAAATTCCAATCTGGAAATTGTCTGATTAAACCGTTCATCTAAGACGTTTTTACCATTCAAATATTAATGAGATTCTTTATTATATTAACGTATCACAAGAAAATTGTATTATGAACGCCACGTTAAACAATAGTTGTATGGACTTGTATCTGCGAACAGTTTCCATGAAGAGTGTTAAAGATATAATAGGGTTAAAAAGCTCCGTTCCAATAAATTTCATATTTTTTAAAAGGAAAATTAATTTTGCTTAAATTAAAATGTTCGCGTCTTTCGTAATTGGCATTAAATTAATTAATTAAATCTATAGACTAATATCCAAACTTATGTTCAAGTTACGGAAAAGATTTTATAATATCTGCAAACTCTTTTTTAAAATACTTATAAGTGTCTATTCTGGATTTCCTTTTGGGTTGCCCAGATTCTATATGATATAAAATTCTTTGTACATTTGATTTTTAAAAAAAAAAAGAAATTTTATTGTAGTATTTTAATTTTCAAAACCTTTTTCGTAAGGCAGTCCTTCAATAAGCATTATTAAAGAACTCTTACCTTTTCACAAACACCTCTTGATTATATATTCGGTTTAAACAATTAATAAATCAAGGCAGCACTCAGGCTCAAAGAATCCTACATTTGAGCGAAGCATCTGTCAAAGTAGGAAACACTGCGAAGTCGTGCGCTATCTTACATCTAATTGGATTAAAGGCAAGGTGTTTTTAGTAAACAATGTGACGAAAGTACATTATTTTTTCTGAAAGATTTATCCACACCTTTGATTCACCCTTAACTTGCTTCCCAAATTTTGTCGTTGATCTTCAGTTAAGCTTACCCTGTAGATGGGATCAACATAAAACAGCAGCTAGTAGGAAATATCGTTGTCAATGAGAGGAAATTCTCTTCGTACCACTTAGTTTTATTTCTTCAGCATCTTAAATATATATGGTATAAGGTTGAAGGTTGTGAATTTTACTAGAATATTAATTCCAAATTGAAACATAAGTTGCAGGTTAAAAAACTTCGAATTTGCAATGCATTTTGTGCTGTGGAAATGTCGCAAGTCAGTGAACTTGTATGAAGTTATTGAAGTCACTCAGAGTCATAGTGTTCAAAAAACTAGTTGATCTGTCATATGGCGATAGCGAAATAATTACAGCCATGTTGTACCAGGACTTGTTTATATTGAGACGTGTCTTTGGAGGACAAGGAGATATCATACAGGCATCCAGTGGTTGAGAGGGTTCCTGTTGGTCATTTCAATTTAAACTCTACTTTTCAACTCATTCATAAGCTTACCAAAAACATAAAATAAAAATACTTTCATATTTCTCAGGTGTACATGTTTTTATTTGGAATACACCCTTGAGTCAATTTTTTTAGGTTAAAAATTTACTGCCAGAGTATCAAACCGCATTGGAAAATAGCAAAGACGTTGCCCTTGGTCAGACATGATTTCGTACATCATGCTCCTCATATCCATCCTTCGGCGTCCAGCATTTTTTGCGATCTTATTATAACAGAAATAGGATGTACCTTCTATGGATCTTCTTTGGAGTACAGCTTTTGTATTCCTATTCCCAAACCTGGGAAAGATCCGAAGCTGGTGGACACCAAAGACCAATTTCGCTGACCTGTTTCATGCCGGTGAATATATTGGGGAAAATGGTTTCTGGCCGCTTACTCCCTGTTCGGGAGAGCCGTCAAGCTTTCTCTCAAACTTCCAGTTTGTTTTCCGCAAAAAATCGTTCGAAGTCTGCGGAAATCCCCTTTGGGTAGAAACTGGACCATGACATCCGGGAGACCTTCTCAACTGGTGGGATGGTTCTTGGTGGTCTTTTGACCTGAAAAAGCTTTATCAAGAGCAAAACGTTGGAGAGCTGGATTCTCCTTAACTTCATTTCGCTTGGTTTCCAACGAGAAATACGTCCTCTCTTTTCTACTCAAATTGTCTTGTTCAAACAAGATCTATCCAGGTTCGGCTATCTTCTGATCTAGTTCTTTCACGCCACTTCATTCTCTGAATGAAGCCGTTCCGCAGCGGTCGAGTGAGTCCTAGTTAACTTACTATTGCTCTCGGATTTTAATATATTCGTTACTTCTATCCCAGCGGGAATCTGCCAATTTCTCTCTCTATTAGTTGTGGTATGACCTTTGAAGTTATACATAGCCGGAGAAATTCCGTGCCAAGTTGCCTTTTCTGAACTGGTAACTTCAACTAGCTATTGAGTATTAAATTTCTCTCAATGGAATGGTAACTCTCAATGGCTTCCTTTTTAACTCCCACCAAAAACAACTGCAGCAGATAAATGCCACTTTTTTTAAGAAAAAGGGGAATCAAAGAACTAATGCCACCTTCTTCCAGTGACCTAACCTGTACCTACGGTAGTCATTCCGATTCCCAATTACTCTATCATATAAGGCTGTACAAATTTCTAGGACTCATTCTAGATGACACTTAAATATGCCCCACATTATTAACACCTGAAGAGAGCAAATATGACCTTGTCATCGAAGGCGCTTTGGACGTATTTACGTCATCTCGCCTCAAAAATACTTAGGGGCGCTAGATAACTGCAAGTCCTATATAATACGATCTATTAATATGTCGGCCACCGTAGGTGCGAAATGAAAGCTTGACTATAAGCAATGTGTTTAAATATTATGGTCAGGTGCCTCCCTCCCACTTCTACGTTGCATACCTGTTAGATTTCCCATACAAAACGAGCGTTATTCGTATATTCCCCTGGAGCCTTCCGAATTTGTATACTTCCATCCTCTCTCCCCAAGGGTAAGCCTCTTTGAAGTTGAGCCAATGTTGATTGCCACTCTCTCTTCAAGAAGAGGAATAACTATTTTATGCGTTGTGCTACTAATTTATCTTCTCTTCAACCCCAACCACCGTGCTCTGACATCATGATTCTTGCAGGAGGTGCCTCAAACCTAATTACTGGCCCATTGCGAACACGGTTCATAACATCCTTAAATTCCTAACAATCCCTTTACAAAGGTGCTGCCTTTCTCATACGATGAGATAAGGTTATTTACACACCTTGGTTATTCCCCGCTCCCACCATTTGGCTTGGTCTCTGACCTCTCTCTCCTCCTAAAAACTAAGCCATTCTGCTGCCTTTGTAATGGCAATCCATTTCTTGTTCTCATATCCGCAGTTCCATGATGAGTTTAACATCGTATCTTGACTAGACGGTCTCGTTTAAACCTATCTGGGGAAACAGAGTGTGGAAGTCGTATTGCATGGTTCTTTCAACTTGAATACTATCCAACCTTAATTTTTTTCCCATACCCTCCCCCCTCATATTTCAATTTTTTTACAGCAAAATTAATGGCTATAATTGATTCGCCCTTTAACCATAAAGGATCCACTCTTATGCATAAATCTATTCAGATTTCGTCAAATCAGCGCGCTTAACAAGCGCCTTAAAATCACCCTTTAAATTAAAAAACACAATGGTATCTGCTGTGGAGCAATTTCTTCGGCTGCTCCATTTTACCGTACAAGAAACCAAATTATTTTTAAATGTTGGACCCCTTCTCATTATTTAGTTAAAGGTATTAATAATTATATTGTGAAGTTTATTAATAAACTGGGCCCAATAAAAAATTGAAATAAAATAAAATTAAAATCGACTGGACAGATAAGAGGCCAAAATGGCAACCTCCTCTTTTCGGAGTTGTTTTCCTCAATGAGTATTACCTCTCGAGATGCCATTCTCAAAGACATATAGGCTTATACCTCCCTATACAATACCTGATTACTAATTATCCTTGCTCTCTAGTACAAGGTTTTCGTATATAATATAAGATCTTTAATTGGGCTAGATGAACGCTGGTTAAGTTAACGTAATGAATCAGAGGAGCGATAAACTTATAAAAAATATAATATCATAAATGCCTAATCATCGGTTATGTGGTCATTCCTCCCACCGACGAATAAAGCGCTTACACTCAGAGGTGATACTTGCTAACGTCCTCCGTATTGGCCACGACCAATTTAACACTCACAAGTCACTTATGTATTTACAGGTAAACCACCCCATCTCGGAGTGTGGCAAATTTTTGTCGTAGTCTTGACCCGGCAATACTTTTCGCCATATCTCATTCGATGTTACTACAACTAGGACCTTATAATCGGCACAGCTCCGTTCATTTTCGTACTTTACGATACTATTTACACCTTCCAAAAGTTTTTTGAGTATATCCCCAGAATCTTTATCCGATAGTTCTTCCCACATTAGTCTGTTAGTACGTCTATGTTTCTGTGGTTGTCTACAAAGAAGTGAAATATTTCTTCATAATATTTGATTTTGTTAGGTAAAAGTTGGACTTTATAATTTTATAATGCAAGGTTGTACTTTTTTTTAGTTTTTATTTATTTTAATTGAGGACTGAATATTCATTCTCTATTCTCTATTCAAATCTTCTTTTGACTTTTGAAATATGTATGCTCCAGGACCCGCCCATGGTGTTGATTTTTTCAAACCAGTGTTGGCCGCCTTGTGAGCCGTGGTGGGTCCTGTACACTAACTAAGAATATATATATATATATATATTAATATATATATATATATATTCTGTGATATAGAGTATATATATATAAGTGACAATTTATATATTATATATAGACTATATATATTCTATTTATATATATATATATAATATTAATTTATTTTATAATAGTTTATTGTGATATATCTTTTGTTTGAAATGACCTTGAAAGAAGGGAGTAATATATCCTATCCGAACCGGGAAATAACGAGAAATCACTCCCCAGGATCTATATTTCAATTTTATGAAATATAATCTCTCTTATGCCCCAGAACTAGATTATGGTGACCCTTGTGACCTATGACCTTGTCACACTAGTAGCCTTAAGAATCTTTTCTCCCTTTTCAAATACAATAAATTTCAGCTTTATCTAAAATTCTTACAATTCCCTTTCCTATACCAACAATTTCTAACTATAGTGGTAGCTGGGCGTTCGATTCTCCACCTTGGCTAAAACTTAATTATTACCCTAGAATGATGCTACAGTGCTGATGTCTCGTATTCCCGTTCTTGTTGTATGCACTCCCCCCTTACCCAACCTCTGTTAATGAGGGAAGCAAGGGACAGATTGATTGATGTGACATTTTCTAGTTTTATTTTTTTTTTTTTAATTTTTTTTAAATTTGACAGGTTTAGGAGTGTTTCATTGTCAATTAGCCCGCATTTATTAATTTATAGCTTTTGATTTAATATTTATAATAGTTAAATATAATAATATAAATAATTAATAATAAGAAATAATAAAATTAATAATTAATGAATAATAATAATAATTAATTATATAATAATATGATTAATATTAATTCAATAATAATAAATAATAATAGGGTAAACTTTGGCCAAATTCTTCCTTCAACTTGTTTAAATAAAATTCACCATAAAAAGTTCGCTTCATAAATCACAATAATTAATAATAATAATATATTAATAATAATAATAATTAATAATAATAAATAATTATATAAATTATAAATAAATAATAATAATAATAATCAAAATAGAGTTAAAATCAATAATAATAAATATAAAATAAAGTAATAATAATAATTAAAAATTATAATTTTCTATTAATTATTAATAAAGGACGTAGGAACTTACGTAAATCGAAGTAATACCTACGTAGCCAGAACCCAAAAAATATATAATTAATATTTATTATAAATAAATAATATAATGTTTATATTTAATAATTTTATTATTTTCTTTTCTTTTAAATTATTAAATAATGGTTCCTATTTGACTTCATTGAAGCAATATTTTCTATAGAAATATGAATTAATAAGACTATGGATAATATATAATTAATAATAATTAGATATACCTTATTATTCAATACATCAACTGAGTTATTTATAATTTTTATATATAATATATTTTACGAAGAATAATAAAAATTAAATCTACATATTCTTTATCCCTTCTAAATAAATGTACAGTAATTTAATGAGATAATAATAATAATAATTAATAGATAAAGTGGCCCGAATGGTTATAATAATAGGTCTAGTGGGTGAGTGTAAGTGTCATAGTGAATGTGTGTATAAGGTGTAAGTGTGTGTGTGTGTCACCTTGGACCCTACCCAATTGCTGAGTTCGTGTGTGTGTGTTTTTTGCTTTTTATGGTCCAATCTTTTGTGTGTGTGTGTAGTTGAATCTCGTTTAGGATGCTGAACGGTGAAAGATTTTCTAACTTGTTAAAAGAGCGTGTGAAGTTTTTTTCGTGGGATGGGGTGATAAAGTGTAGGCATGTGAAGTGTCGGGTAGAGGTGTAGGCGTGAGGTAAGAAAGTGATAGGTGTTTAAAGCACCGCTCCCTCTCGCCACCCTATATATATATTATAATATACGTATTTTACATAGGTATGCGATCACGACCAATCATAATATATACTTCAACTATTTTTTAGGTATAAATACATAGTATATATCCAATATATACCATCAGTTCATCATACTATAAATTAAGATATTAGTTATGTCTATTAGTAGCCTATAATTTACCACTTATAAACGAAATAATATATAACTTAGTAATATAGTATTATAATAATATAATTCCTAATCCTTAGTTCTTATCGACATCTATATACTTTACTTCATTTCTCTTGTTATACTTCATAACAAGCCTGAACCTATTCGGGAGGAGCAAAATGACCTGGCTTGTATATACTATTAGTATATATTAACGTAACTATATATATATATAATATTCTATATATTTAATAAGATGATTTATAGCCATAATTTACATAAATAAATATAAATATAATCTATATTCATAGGTAAGTTTTATAAATAATATATTTTATTTATATATTAGTTATATACAATGGTAATTTATAAGTACTTGACATAATTATATAATCTGAGAGTATGATATATATATGGGTAATAGTTAATACGTAGCCATCGTGTTGCGTGTGTGTGTGTGTGTGTGTGTGTGTGTGTGTTGTGGTGTGTGTATGTGTGTGTGTTGTATAGGGGGTAGGTGTGACCGCGGATGGAAATTGAGTATGGATGTGTGTAAGATCCACACACAGGTCACGATACCTACATGACCTCCCATCGTTAGCACAGATTACCTACCAAAGGCACGTGGCAGGTACCTGTATTTGCTCCAAATAATCTCTACTAAAACCTCCACTGATCTTTAAAGAATGCGTTCAAATTTTAAAACCCGAGCCTCCAAGACAATCCCCTACTAATCCCTCATCACCTCAAGATTGGTCATTTCAGACCTTGATACGCTATCAAGGCCGAAATATCAATATCAAGGCCCAAACCGAAATATCAAGGCCAAAACATCCAAACAAACGGGCGCCCTAAAATGCCCTAAAGGTGCTGTCGGAGTACATCAAAGATATTAGACGGAATGGCTAATATAGTACGACGGATTGACATTCAGCATTTCGTCAGGCAAGCCCCTTCTTCGAAAAGGGCGTCAAGAAGGTCAAGGCAACAAATAAAAAAGGTCAATAAGAGCTCATGGCTACTTTATATTACGCATATTTACATTATAAATGTTGAAAATTAATAAATAACACATACCCTATCACAAAAAAGAGTCAATGTTCGGTACAAGTGTCTAAGGTCAAGTTTTTATAGGTACAACGTAAATGCGACCATACCATACTAACTATTTTTATGCGTGCGCCGTAATAAAAGAAAATTCAAATAATTTCACACAAATTCCAATTTGCTATTTGTCAATAGGAAGAGAAGTGCTTTCGTAATATTTTGAATTCTCACTTGAATTCTCACCGCAAAACTAAAGACACCTCAAAAATTAAAGTGCAGGACTATACCATAAGTCAACAACTGTCATCTTCTTAGCACAAAAAGAGATGTTTCCCCGACAACCCTTCAATGTTGTGTAACAATTTAATGCCCTGACGTTAGAACTGTACTGTCCGACATATATTGCGTTACAACGAGAAGATTGGTCGGAACGGGCCTATCACATCTCCAGTTTCCACCACATTTTGATTCCGAATAATCGTATTCTATGGAAAAAAAATGACTTCAGCCTTCATGGGACAGAGATAATGGGACAGAGCCACACACACACACACACACACATTATTGAAAATCAAATTTTACAATAAACTAGGCCATGGTATCACATCATAAATAATACTAATTAAATATAGTATTAATTTTACTATTTACTTTAATAAACACTATTCAACAAATAATTTAACCGGATTCGTTATATATATAATATATATATATATATATATATATTATATATTCTAAATATATATATATATTATATATATATATATATATATAATATATATATATTATATATGTTATATATAGATAGGTCCAATAGAAAACTTAAAAATATATTAGCGTATGAATGTGAGCCTTCTTATCAACTCTAAACACGTAACCCCATGATATAATATAATTAATATTAAAAAAATATTATTTATTAATGTTATTATTATTTATCACTCATTGAGTTCATATGGATACTCTAATTTAATCAAATTTTGATATATTTATTAATATAATTAATAATATCCTCAATTTTAAAAGACCAATTCCCGTGATATATATATATGATATTATATATATATACTTACCAAGATAATAATTAAATCCATGTTATTCTTGAATTATAGACTCGTGGTGGCCGACTCCAAGACCTTAGACGTACTCGTCTCTCTTCCCCCCCTCTCTTCTCTCTTTCTCTATTCGCTACTATCTGCTCTTCGGTAAAATATAAATGAGTAAATATATATATTATTATGCTTATTTGAGTGAGTGTACAAGGATTTCCTACAATAGTATATTATTTTTATAATGAGGTATAAAAATAAATTATTATATGTTAATACAAATATAAATATATATTTATAGATCAGTATTGGGTAATAATAAATAAAATCTCACAAAATATATACTTATTTTATAATAATAACATTACCTTAACTACTTATTAATCAGTAACTTTACTTATACTAATATATATAATATTAATATAATATAATATATTATAATATAATTTAATTAAATAATTTAAAAAATTAAAATATTAATAATTAATTATATATTTAATAAATAAACCAAATTACTCAGAGAAGTCATATAACTCAAATATTAAAAAATAAAGATATTTTCATTTATATAAATATATAAATATTCAAATGTTCATGACTTTGCAAAATATTATTTATATTCTCGAGAGTTATAGCAGACTTTTTATCTGAACAGTGATATCAGTACCTTGTAAAATATTACACATTCTTTTATCTTCTCATATCTTCAAAATTGCTGACTCCGACTCCGACTCCGGACTCCATACTTGCACAGAGTTTTCGACTTCCGACTCCGACTCGACTCCGGGAAACAATTGGCACGATCTCCACGTACTCCGACTCACGACTCCGACTTCCGCTCCGCAGCCCTTGATATATATATATATTATATAAATTTTTTTTATT
>JABUQX010071995.1:10000-12500 GCA_015478945.1 Trachelipus rathkii | reverse complement strand
AATGAAAAGGCCAATCTCTTTGGCGCTCTCTTTTTCTCTAACGCAATCCTCCCTCTCCTCTCAGGTTTCTCATCTCTTTACCTGTGATTAAATTTGATCGGATGCATGGTCATCTGAAATTTACGACTGTTATGAAGGCGAGAAGCCCGATTGGTATTCGAGTTTTTGAAGAGAGCAGTTTTGAGCTAGTACCACTCTTTGTTCAAATTTATTTTCTTTTTCCCGATACTAATACTTTCCCTCAGTGTTGAAAGCGCGCACATGTCCAACCTATTCCGAAGAAAGGTAACCACTCTGATCCTTCTACTTATCGCACTCTCTTGTATTCTATTTCACTTATGTTCTGTCTAAGATCTTTGAAACCTTTCTCAACTCTCATTTCCTAGATCATCTGGTATCTCATTCCCTTCTTTCGATCAGCAGTAACGGCTTTCGCGCTCGAGGTCTACCAATGATATACCTTTCTATTTAACCGATTTATTGTTCTGCGCCCTTAGGTACTATGGGGGACATGTGTTGTAGCGCTTGACATAGCCAAAGCATATGGCACGCTTCACTACTTTCCAGATTCCCATCTTTGGATTTCCTCCTTTTCTTTGCCAACTTATATCTAGCTTTCTTTCAAATCGCTCCATGTCGGCTGATGTAGATGAGGCGACTTCTTCCTTCCCTTTCAACAGTGATATTCATCAGGCTTCTGTCTATCCCTACTATAAAGTGCTGATAGGAATAATAAGCAATGGTAATGGAAGTGGGATGATAACTGCTAGTGTTGTTAAAGGTTTAAATAATGATGATAGTTATAAAAATAACAGGTTTCGAAGTATCAAATTTTTTTACACAAATGCAATGGTCATAGCCTTAGAAATAAAAAGATGAGCTGATTAGTTATATCCATAAATGAGAATCTTGACATTATTTGCATAACTGAGGCATGGTTAATGAAGAATTAATAATGGAGACTCTTTCAGGAATATGAATATAGAAGGGATAATCACTTATTTATACCAGCGAGAGGAAAGAAGGGGTGGTGTGTGGAGCTTTATGTAAAACAAATTCCCAATCTGTATAACGGACTGATTTAAAATTAATCTGAATTGATCGGTGTGGTAGATTATCTTATATACAATAAATCATATAGATAGGGGCTTTTTTGACCTCCTGGGCAGAGTCAAGAATTAGACGCGGAAATTGGGTGAAAAGAAATTGAAGACAGCATGCACAGTAAAGAAAAAGGTTATAGTCATAGATAGGGTGATTTTTTTATTTCTGGCATTCATTGGATTTTGTCTACAATAATGGACGCATGGTAGTTCTGCATGTCATAAATTGTATACTAGATAAATTTTTGAGCCAGATGGTAAGAACCCACAAGATAAGATGCACTATTAGACTTAATATTAATAACGAATGAAAGTGATGGTGGTATGACAGTAGAGTTGTAGGAGAATTTATGACTTAAGTGACATATATAATTAGATTTATATGATGTGATATTCTGGGCAAATTGCAGAGTAATAAGGAAAAGATCATAGATTTCCGAAATGGCGATTTTAATTTCGAGACATGGTTAGTACAACTGACTGGGATAAGATTTAAGCCAAACTGTTTTATATCATGTTGGGAACATTTAACCAAATTTTAATGATATTCAAGCTCCAGTATGTTTTAAAGATAAACCCATTAGGGTGGCGAAGAGAAAATCTGTTTGGTGGATTAGAGAGATAAGAGAGAAAAAAAATTTTAAATGAGGGGGGGGGGAAACGTTTTTTTCTTGGTTTTTTTAAAAAACCAAAAACAAATGTTTTTTTTTTTAAAAAAAAAAAAAAAAATTTATTTTTTTTCAAGGGTAGTAAATAGGGAGGATGTATTTAGAAAATTATAGAAAATAGAAATGAACTTTAACCAAGTCAAAAACTTAAGAAAGGAAAAGAGAGGCAGAAATTAATTTTGCAAGGAATAGTAATAAGAACGCTAATAATTTTTTTAGTTTTATAAATTAAAATTAAGAATAGGACAATTGGTAAATAAAATTGATGAATAATTTAATTGAGTTAGATAAGGAGTTGGTCAACATTTCAATGCTTATTTTGCTTCAGTTTTTACTGAGGAAAGTTAGATACATAGTTTTGGAGACTAATAGTTTTTGTATGCATGTAATATGCATTTAACAAATAGACTTACAGAATTTGAATTTATGTAAAGAGATAATTAAATGTTTTATTAGAACATATTCATCGACCAAGTAAAGGCTTGCAGGCCCTCATGGTATATATGGTAGAATTCTGAAGAGTGGTAGTCCCAGCATTGCAAGGCATGTATTTGAATTTTTAGCGATCTATAACATTTTGGTGAGGTACCCGATGACTGGATAACGGCATATGTTTGTGCTATTTATAGAAAGGTAGTAAGGATAAGATTTGGAATTAAGCCAGTTAGCTAACAATCTCTGTGGTGAAAGGGTTCTTGGAAAAAGTTAATGAAGTCATAAGAGAATTAT
>JABUQX010071995.1:0-2500 GCA_015478945.1 Trachelipus rathkii | reverse complement strand
CCTCAAAAGACTTAGTTCATTTTACTCCAGCCCCAAGAATTTAATTGCACAGCCACCTTCTAGCCATCACAACTTTCCTACTACACTCGCATCATCGTTCCCTTTTCATCCAACATCTAACCTAAATATTTAACTCAGACACTTGTTTGCAGCTGCTCACCATCTAACATAACTTCACACGAGGACTGTCCTCACTCACAACCATAACTTACTCTTATCTACGTTACACCTTCAAACATCTCTTTTAAACACCTGCAATCTCTTCTCTAATATCTCTCAAGTCCTCTATAGTTCGCCACATTTTATAAACCAAATCATTCGCATGCTTATAATGGTAGGGTACCGCTCCACTCTCTCTATTCTCATCATTCTAACATCATCCCTGCAACCTTGCACCTCTAATTCTTCATAACTCCATCCATATACAAATTGAATAACCAAGGAAGACATAGAAATCTGCCTCATCCGCTATTATATTAAAGCATCTTTCAGTCCATTTAATTTTTAAGTAGCTTCAATATCGTCATACTTTATATTTTTGATTCTATTCAAAGCTTACCACAACACCATATATCATAACACCATGCATTAGAGGCTTCCGTTATTAATCATAAATGATATGCCTGTTTTGGCTATGCCAACAAACCTAAATAAGAATTGTATTCTTTCTTCTCGTCTAATTTTTTTACGGAGTTTTGTTTCAATAAAAATATTTGATCACATCCTCTACATTCTAAACGGACCTGTCTTCACAATCAGTCCTTCAGTCCTCGTGCATTCTTGACCAAAAATACTATTATTAATATTCCTACTCACTTAATAACAATTCCTTATAATTCTACAGTTACCTGTATCTTCTTACTGTATAAGGTACTATTTACTGTCTCCCTCCACTCCTCGGAACTAGACCGTCATAAACGCTTGTTACACAACTCCAAATCCAATAATCCAATTCTTGATATGTTCAACGATATTTTCATCTATACTGCAGATTTACAGTTTCAACTTTCTCATCTACCATTTAATCTCTCTACATACTCTGTCCTTACTAAAGACTCATCAACAAAATCTACTTCTTCATTCTTGCAAATCATCAAATCCACAACACATTTACTATCACCTCTTCATTATGCCATGGTATGGATTTTCGGAGTGTTCCCACCACACTCTAGTTCCATTCATCCATCAGTTACGAAAGACCATACCCTATTACAGTTAATTCTATGACAGATTCCTTTTTGTTCCTTATTAATTACGAGTTATATTAATATAATATATATATTATAATAAATATATATTATTATAATATATAGCATAATAAGTTATATATTAGTAGCGTATATATGATGAGGTATATAGTTATAGTAGGTGTAATAAATATATATAGTATATATATATATATATATATATTATTATTATATATATTATAATATATAATTATATATATATATATATTATTATATATATAATATATATATATATAATTATATATTATAATATATATATAGTATATATATATATATATATATATATATAATGTGATGTATATAAAGACTTTTTTATGCTCGACACGGCGTTAGGTCAATAAATTGGAAACAAAATATTCAAAAAGAAAGTTCGAATACAATAAATAGAAACGAACTGATCAAAGTTACGGAGGAAAAAATAACGGAACTTATTCGGTGGCTACATAAGAAAAGTAACGAGTCCGTACTCGTTACTCAAACAACTAGTTACTGACTAGTGCAACTGGAGTAACCTGGAAATAGTGGCCACGTCTCCTTGCTGATCATATATATATAGGTAAGAGGATGATAGGTAGTATGGCGAGGGTAATAGAATAGGTAGACGGATAGTAATATATTGATAGTAAGATATGAAGGTTATAGTAATACCGATGGTATAGTGATATAGGATAAGTTACAGAGCCGCATAGTAAGATAGTACGTGTATAGTGATATCAATAAGTAATTAGTATATCATTAATATATATATATATATATATATATATATATAGTATAGTATATATAAGTAATCATGCTATATATACATATGATATAGGATAATATAGGGTATATATATATTATATAGACTAATGGTTCAAGAATAATAGTACATACTATAGTATGCGGGATGTAGATAGTAATCGCATTAAGATGGTCTATGATGTTAAGTATATAGTTAAGTTATCATTAGGGTAGTATATAGATAATAATGTAATACGGGGTTATTATAGTGATATATATGGGTAGTATATAATGTAATGTGGATTGAATATTCATTAAGTGCCTCCGCTAGTCAATGGTTCTTCTAAATAAAGTTTCTAATTTAGAAAGATTAGATATTGATCCATGTAGCAGAGATAAACTAAAACTAAGGAAACAGTGGAAGGTTTTAAAAGTAAAAAATAATATAGAGGACTTTATTGTGTTTGTTAACAACTGAATGGAAATATAAGGTAGTTTAGTATCAAAATAATGATATCATGGTAAGCTCTTAA
>JABUQX010071994.1:37500-41136 GCA_015478945.1 Trachelipus rathkii | reverse complement strand
ACTTGAAACATGAAACATGAAACTGAAATGTAAAATGAGGTGTTGAAGAGGAGATTTAGTACATATTAATTAATTAATCTATCAGAGAAACGACGAAAGAGAATTAGTGATATTTGAGGAAATATCTAGACAACAAATAGCTTGACAATTAAACCGAAAACCTGTTTAAGGAACACCAAGAAAATCCAGTACGCGTATGTTTACGACGTATATGCTTATTCTTCTACGAATAATATCCCTGGACGATTCAAGCACTTTTTAAAAATTGGAAATTAGTTGTAAGAGAGCGAAATTAATTTTTTCCCTCAGATGGGTTTTTTCTGTAGCTTGAATGATCATTGTGAGAAAACAAAAAAGTATACCGGGAACTTGGATTTCCTTGTGAAAGAATCTACTAGAATATATAATTAGATTATATATATATATTTATATACTATTATATAAATAATTATATATAAATATATATATTAATATATATATATTATATATTATATATAATATACTATAAATATATAATATATTTATATATTTGATAAGAAACCCTGGAGGCGACACAAATTAATTCACTTATCTTAATTATTAATCCAATCCAAATAAATTCCACTCCCCATACCCCTGCACAATTATAATATATAAAAATTAAGCTTGAGGTTATTGAGACTAGGATTAATGTGAGAGGTTCGGGTGAGCTTTCTAACCCGTGCGGATACATCTTCAGGAACCGCCAACGCCACGGGGTACGAAAGTTAGATTAATTTCTTCAGTAAATGTCTGAAAAAGGAAAATATATATTTAAAATTGTGATTTTTATTTGACAGGCTCGTTGTTATTAAATAGTGAAAAAATAAGGTGAATTTAAATTTTGGTAAGTTTAGGGGTTTAAATTATCAATAAATATAAACGCTACGTTTATTGTAGATTCTTTATCCAATATATATATATATCTATCTAACATATACAAATATATGCTCGAAACCATATATATATATATTATATATATATATATATATATATATATATATATTATATATAATATATACTATAAATATTATATATAATATATACCAGGGTGTTTTAGTAAATTACTGCAAAAAATTCAAGAGGTTTTTTAGAAGCAAATCTAAGAGAATATTTTTTTTGTCATTTGATGATTTTGAAATACACGCTTGTTTCGAGATACAGTGGAACAAAAGTTACGACCAATAAGAAACATTACATGTAAGCTTTCTTAATCTACAAGAACTGTTGAAAATGACTACCTACAGCAGCTAGGATGCACGAATCCAATCTTCTCCTCATTGACAGCCGAACTCTTTCAAAAACACCAGGTCGTTTTCTGGATTTAAGTTTACACCACCAATTATTCCGATTTTCGCAATCATCTTCAGTTTTTCCACTGGATAAATGTTAAACCAATGACCGTTAGATGGCGGCCCCATAGCGAAATAACTCCAGGGTTTATGGCCGGCGATCAAGCCAGGGCCATGGTGATTTGGTCGCACCTTGGGACCAATCCCAGCGATTTCCGATATTTTACGCCGTTAGAGAAATCTACGAGCAAGCACCAAAAATGAGCTGGATCGTGCGAAACCACATTGCATTTGTTGTTGCCAATGGTTCATCATTCAGAAACTGAGGTAGCAGTGTGTTTCCCAAAAGCTTGCGATACTCTCCTCGTAAGTCTCCTGGTATTTTAAGAAATTAACTCCGCTAATAGTGAGATCCACCACAATTCCACCCAAACGTGTCAAACGAGAAAATGATGTTTTGAATTGAAAACGATCTTCAAAGTACCTCTTGGGATTTTTCCACTCAGCCCCACGGAATGGTTATTGTGAAAATACGTATTGCATTCTTGAGAAGTTAGCTCCATCGGTAAAAAGAATCAGCGTCAGTAGTTGAGGGATTTGAACCAATGTGTTGAGCAAAAGCCCTTTAGCAGAATGCTATCGTGGAGGAAAATCAGCAAGAAGAAGTGCCTGAAAGCATTGTATATGGTATGGATACAACAAATACTCCCTAAGAATTTTCCAAAACAGTCCCATTACTTACATTCAAATTATTTGCAATATTTCGAGTAGACGTACCTGGATCTTCCCTTATCATGTCCAGCATAACTTCTGAAACCGCTACCGTTCGTACTGTCCTTGGCCTTCCTGGCCCTCCGCCTCGTTTCAATGTGCCTGTTTCATGAAGACGGTGAGGAATTCAAAAATTTAATGAGTTGGCCTAACGAAATCGTCAATGTACAAGTTTGTCCGAACACGTATCCATCAGCAAGTCCATAAATGAAATGAATGTCCGTCATCTCGGCGTTGGTATAGCGATTCATGAAGAGGATGTAACTAACAAAGGTTTAACTATTAAAGGAGAAAATACATGTAAAAACTGCCAAACGGCACTCACTCTCAGCAAAATTTCGACAGGATTATCAAATATGATCAATCATGAACGTTAATGGAAATAATACCACGTGATTTAAACCGGTTATGCTGGGCCAACAGTTATGTGAGTCTCCAGAAGATAACGCCTGGTATGCACATACTGCGAAAAATTATGGAAATCAGTCAGTAGTCTAATCATCCCTCCACGTCAACATCTCAATGTCCATTATAAGCTCTGTTACTCATGTTACCGACTGCCACAGTCGTATGGTTAAATGTGTCCCTAGACTATCAGTAAATGAAAATGTGTTGGGACGTGTGGCTTCGGTTCTATTTTCCCTCCAATTTAAAACAATACAGAGTAAAGCAACGCTTGGCTGCTGCTTCGCTTACCGGCGCCTTATCCTGCTCATGTGTCATGAGGGGTGAAATTGGAAGCTCGCTCCCACGCTACGGGGTGGTACGGGCCAAAAGATCCATTCAGATCAAAGGAATCATGTAGATATTTAGCGTACATACCGTGACGTTTAATGAGGAAGCGACACCCCATTCTAACGTAACTAGTACCATTTTCGATTTATTTTGTAATTACTATTTTACTCATCGAACTTTTTCCTTTATGCTATTTAAATACATTCTTAAATTATGTTTCAAGTGGTACAACCTAATTTTACGTACGTAATGTACACCACACAATATTAAACATATGAGCGTACTTATCTAAAGCTTGCCCCTCTATTTCGTTTCGATGTCTGCACTTGCTTGATGTTTATTTATTTAGAATTTAGAATTTATTAACAACAACAATTATCTAAGGCACTGCCTCGTACAAAAACATACATTATTTAGGGCAAAATTCAAAATACGAAAAATCGTTCTTATTGTCGACATCTTTGTTCCCCCTGTATCACCGAAACAAAGAGGGTGTTCAAAAAACTACAAAGGACAAAATATTCTTAGAATGGTCCAGGGAATAAATTCTTGAATTTTTGCCGTATGTTTGCTAAACACTCTGTATACAGAGTGAGTTGGGAGGAACGGACCAAACTCCAGGAGCGGATTGTACACAGTATAATAACGTAAAAAAAAACAAAAAAAAAACTCATATTTTCATTTGTTTTCATTTTATAGCCTAATGGCAATTAAACAAAATTTCATACACCAACATTTCGGTTATCAAAATGTTATTTTGATAAATGTTCAAAAATACAGCCATTGACCTCTAAACATTTACGGCTTTGTTTAAGAAGGC
>JABUQX010071994.1:0-32500 GCA_015478945.1 Trachelipus rathkii | reverse complement strand
ATAAAAGGTCTTCTAAATAGGCATCTAAATCATACTTACATAAGTTGCTGTAACTCAATAATGTTTTTTATTTATATTTTTATTAATTTATTTTTTTTATCGAGATTCCACATATTTAAATAATTTTTTAATGATTTCAGCTCATTAACATGATCTCAGTTCCTTACTCGCTTAGTAATTGCTTTTATTTTCTTTAGTCTTCGGAAATTATGACACCGTTATTTAAGCAAACCTCATCATATTTTGCTTGTAAAGTAACCCTTTATAATTTTTTCTTCAGTTCAACAGCTAAACTTAGGCTCCTTCTGGGGACCAGGCATTCCAAGCAATGTATTTCCTTTTGCTTCGGGCCCCTGATAGCTATTTATGTAGTTTTTGAGATATGAGTTTGATAGCTTGTAACCAATAATTATTTTACATATACTATATCTATTATAAATCTAAAAAGTATCTAAGTGAAACATATTAATATACATTATTAAATATATTATATTTGGATTTTATAGTATGTTTTATATATTATATATATATAATATATATAATATTATTATATACTATATATATATATATATTAATAGATATTATGATATATATATAATATATATATTAATATATTAATATAATTATATAATATATATATATATATATGGTCAGCCTCTAGAAGAGCCACAATCCAGATCTCAAAACTACAACAAGCTACCGGATAAAAGGAATATTACAGATTGACTGGAAATGCTTGGCTTCTACAATTTTATAAGTAGAGGACCTACCTTATACAATAATAAAAAAAAATAAAAAATAAAAAATTATAATATATAACCATATAATCATTTATTCTTAAAATCTTACCTAAACTTGCACCGATACTCTAGCTATAGTACCAAGTGAAGATAATAAATGTTCACGTGAACAGCTATCTGAGTGTCGTCTCCGTATAACATTGTGTTGTTACCTCTATAAGAACTTACATCCATTATCAGTGTTGGTTCCATAAGTTCTAAATTCACGAATATTATCTATTTTGCTGGTGTGACGTTGGTTTATTACTACTCTAGTTAGAGCTCGAATTTAAATAGTATTAAATAAACATAATAAAAAAAAAATAAAAAATACTAATGGAATAAAAATATGAAAAAAAATATAAAAATAAAAAATATCAAAATATAATCAATAAGGAATCAATATAAATATAAGTACAAGTATAAGCATAAGTTTAAGGAATATACATGTAGTATTAAATAATTATTGAATAATCTGAAAATATGTGTAAAAAAATAAATATAAAAATTAAGAAAATATATAAATATTATATTTGATTATATAATTATAGTAAATTATATGATTACAAGGACTTCATATTTTGAGACTTATTATAGTTGGTTTCTTACTGATTATTAAATAAATAAATTATAGAGGACTTTCACACCTCAAATATTTGTATAATCTTATTATTTTTCATATTTATAGGAAAGATAATACCAAGGGTATAATTACCGCCCCGATGGCTAGAGTAAGTCGGTAGGTCTCTACTCGGATCACTTTATCGGTGCGAGAAACACCTTCTACGGAGAGCACAATCCTATCGGTCTAGATTTAAATTCCACCCCTCCCGCAGACAGAGCACGCTATCTTACCAAAACCACCTACAGTTCGCTGTGTGTAATGCTGGGTCCAATTTATTATGTTGGCGGGAAAATGAAAAAAGAAAAAACAAAAAAAAAAAAAATCTCAAAAACTACAATAGCTAGCTCGCGAAGAGGGATATTCAATATTCTTTGGCCAATTCCCCTCACGGGGGCTGAGTGGTAGAAAATTATATCCCCGCCCATATAGTTTCCGTGCGGCTCGAGAGCCCATGTGATAGTGCCAGAAAATAATATAAGCCAAAAATATAAAAATAGGAGATCTATTTATTTTTTATACGAGAATACCAATAAATATGATCATCGTTAAAATATCCTATCTTATATCATAAATATTTAGCGCTACCTAATTTATTTAATCGAGAAACTCATATTTTTTTATATTGGTTACTCGTGATATTTTATAAGATTAATATTAGACATCTTTCTCTATTTAAATTGTGAATTGTCTTCTCTAGATTTCTCAAAACGTTCAAAGTTTCAGCTATGCATACGCTACTTAGTGGAGTTTTTTTTTTATTATTCTCTTCTTTTAATTCTCTTTTTATTGTTTCTATTTTGTTTTTAGTTCATAATACGATGTGTCTAGGCGATCTCAATCATCTGAGTGCGACCCGTCCCAGTTGCGCGACGCAATAGTATTTCCGCTGTTTACTGTGGATAGGACTATTTCCATCCTCCATCACTCCTTGTGGTTAAGAGTAAGGGAGTCGTGCCGAACGGACCCAACTTCCGACTGACGCCTGTTTGGTATGTTGGCAGGTGGTCGCGGGGTTCCTCGCGCCCCTCTCCCCTTCACCCGTTAATACGGGGTATGTGAAAATAATCGTTCCTCGCCCCGTGTGTCTCACTCATATCAGTCGGCTCGAGCCCCCTAATATTGGCTCACTTATGTTTATTTCATTCAATTATATAAATAATATTTATTAATATATATATTTTACTATGTAGTCCTACAATGACACCCTCCCTCCCTCATAAAAATAATAATTAAAGCCAATTATTATTTATGTATACATATATATTTTATTATTTATGTTTATTTTGTTTTTATTTACAATTTATAAAAATATATCTACATAAATATATTTATACTATATAATATAGGTAATATTACTACAAATAATAATGATATTTTCAATATTTGTACCCTATTAGTTGAATTGATATCTATTTATGTTATAGGAGTCGTTTCGGACTACTATTAGGAAAAGAGCACACATTTCTTTTCTTTTATAGTTTCCTCAATAATACCCGAGTTTCTACCATGCGGTAAAAACTTTATGCCAGAGGATATCACAGACAATAGGTATTCCTATTTTTGCGCTGCTGGGTCTCACAATTTGTAGTAGTCAGTGTTGGTGAGAATAAGAGGATGTGTGATAAAGAAGAACTATAGTTAACTAGAAGGTTGTCAATTTGATACTATTATTAGAGCTACTTAAAGTCAGTAATAATAATATATTAATCTTAGGAATAATTATTACAAAGTTAATCAATTCAACACAATTTATAGTATAATTTATCAAAAACCACAATGTCTGCTGTGACTTCGCTTTTTTTAACACGTTAATGAAAGTTAAAAAAGATGAAAGGAAAAGTTAAAAGTGTCTACTTGAGAAATTTCTTTCTCATGTAGAAATCGTTTGAACGATTAGCGAACCCTGCTGACAATATTTACAGGATTTAATTTTGCTTATCGCACATCTTTTATTATTTTATTAATTAACATAAGAGTTTTATTAATTTATTTAGCAAATATATTTTTCTTATTTATATAATAATTAATTATAATTTTAATAATTTTACAACTCTAATTAAATAATATTCAAGAATATTATATTCTGATATAATTTTAAGAAAATGTTTATTAGCTTTTTTTTTGTGACCGAATATTCACTTCTAATGCATAAATAAATTGTAGTGGGACCGTAGCTCATCTACCACTGTTGTTTTAGTCCCCTCTTACATCGTAGTAAGACTCATGTGTGTATTTTTCTCCCCCCCCCCCCCCCCCCCCATCACTTCTGTAAGCCCCGACCCACGAATGCAAGCACATTCGGCCGCCCCCCCCCCCCCCCCCCCCCACCTTCCCCCCTCGACTTTCCTCACAACAGGTAAAACACACACTTAATATAAGTGAGCGCTCTTTACTCAGCCGTACCTACCTCGAACTCAAAGTCCCACTTATACGGTAAAAAGATATATCTTATGAGAAAAGAGAAATCATGTTATAGTATAAAGATCAATGGACATAAGTCGAATAAAAGAAAAGCCCAGCCTTAACCCGCCCTACCCCCCTTTCCTTCTTAGTAGTAACTACGTGCACATGTCCAGAAGATCCACAATAGAGCTTCACGGGACTGCGGAAGGCGGTACCTCACACTATGTGAGTTAAATGCGTCAAGTGTATAATGGGTTCATCCCTTCTCTTCAAAAAAATAACCTACAGCCAATTCTAATCCTAGTCATGCACCTTTATTCTCGAGCTTCTATCACCATATTAATAACTTCAACATATTCTCTCCTGTCAGACATTCGTTACTGACTCAAATACCCACTTTTCTTCGTAGTTCTCCTCAGACGCGGTCAATTTACCTCAACTACAAATATACTCACCATCATATACATCCGCGCACCTTAACCACGGATCGCGTACATGTTCATCATCCTTCCACGTATATAATATATTATTGAACAAGGGCCATCTCCAATTATAATGAGCGCGGGTACTAGTACTTTCATTTATTCCTCATTATACCTCTATTTCTTCACGACCACATTAACTCATGGTATGGTGTAGGAGTGAGGTTGTGATACTAGTTAATTCTTTTGACCCAGAAATATTGTACATAGAAGGGAAAAATAATATTTGCCCAGATTACTGAAACACAGGGTGGAAGTGCTATTTATAGATTATTACGTATATATAACCTCGTTGACGAAGTAATAGATTGATCATTAATAAGTAGAAATATTGTTGCTGTTACAACAGAACCCTTACGATGTAAGAACTATTACGCTATTAATGAGAATGTAAAGATAATATTAAATGATCCTTTTACAAGTATCGCACCAGACTAGGATTATTTTAAATGCATTCACTAGCTCAAATCCTGTCCTTATTGCCTATTATCTAACAATAACTTTATATTCCAAATGATACTTAATCCTACTCCTCCATTTGCTTTTAAATTCTCTCAGTTAAGATATTCCCGCTCATCCATTTATATATCATCCAAACACTATATCAAGTATCACCTTATTTAATTCTATTTAAAAAATATATCTGATATGATTTTCTGTTTTCTCTATGTCTTGTTGCTTCACTCAGTTTCCTAACCATAGCTTCACACGAGGGGCGTGTGTCTCTCTGACGTCACAAGCCATAACTTACCTTATTTTTACGTTTACTTTCAAGACCCCTCCTATTTACCATCACGCACGTTGGGCAATATACCGTATTCTCTTCTCGTTTGCTACCAATCCTCTGACATCGTCAAGTCTCTGAATTGATCTGACACACACAAAACCAAATGTAGAGATGTCTCTGCGCAGTATAATAGTGAAGCGCACCCTCCGACACTCACCTGCTCAAATTTATTCTGTTTCCAATCATTCTAGACTAACGTTTTTCTCTGCACCAATCTCCCTCATATTCCTTCTTAAGTTCTTTTTTGATAACCCTCATCTTATTAATATGTAGTGGTTGAGTTTAATTATCTAGATAAAACCAACGGAAGGCACTATTAAAGAAGAGCTTGAATACAAAAGCTTTTTGCCTGTCTTACGGCTCTTTCTTAACTATTATACTAAGACCATATCACTTTTGACTACCATTTATTTTTTATGCTATCCCTTCAACTATCGTCAAACATATTTTGATTCCATTCAGAGGCCTACCAACCAACGACTCATATCGATGTGTGTCTATCCATCAGCCCACCTGCCCATACCTCATGTCGCGCTGGTCACTTTTTGAGACACCTTTCATACGCGCTGTTGGCAATAGAATCGCAATATGAGATAGAAGGGGCCTCATAAATTGGACCTAGAATTTGTTATTGCTCTCCGCATTCTTTGCAACTTCGTATATCGATGTGTCGCTTGCGTTCGATGATACATTTGGCTCTCCAGAATGTTAATAAAGGAAAAGATTCTGGATTCGCCCAATTCACGTTTCAATTTTCTACCACGTCTAAAATAACCGCGATCCCTTATGTTTTCCCTACTCACCAAATCAGTTCCTTCAGTCCTTCATTCGATCGCACGTCTGTTTCGAGATCTATATGTAAATATACTGAGATGACTCTGTCCAGTCCAGCTGCGCCGTCTGGGCTGTTAACCCTATCAAATTCACTCTCAGTGCACTACTATTCTATAAGTCACTTGTGATATATTTAACCTAGCTGCCTCTCTATCTTAACGATTTAATTCATCTATACCATTGATTATAGTAGCACTCGTCGCATCAAGTAAAAAATTCACCCTATGACTATTCACATCCGCGACGAGTTTCCCTCACACTAGGCATTATGGGCCGAGGTGTGTCCAACAACCAACAAATACCCGCTTATATCAAAGACCCCCCCCGCCCCGCTCATTCACTCCTCTTTATTCACGCCCAAACTCACATTACCATTAATCCATTCCAACATTCCTTTTAACGACTTTCAATCCCTCTATTGTCTTTGCGGTTCCCGCAACCGTTATTTAATTAATGCAAGTGTAGGAAGTTAAATGAAAATAGTTAAATGAAAATAGTTGAACTCAAAACGGTTAAAACATAAACAAATAAAAAAAAAAAATGCAATACAATATAATAAAAAAAAAAAAAAAAAAAAAAAAAAAATAATCCAAGCGTTATCATTGCCGAATCCTCAAAAACTGCCACTGCTCTCGAAAGGGAGGGAGTCTGCTGGGGAAACAGTAGTTTCCTTCAAGTCCTTTTGGTTGTTTACTTATCACGACCCACCAAATCAAACAGATGAAGAACAATATTCGATCAATGAATAACTAATGAATAATATAACAATAACCGCTAATAGTGATAAAGTTTTAATATAGGATACCACTCAAGTTTCATTAAAATATGACCAACCCAGTTGAATACTATTAGTCATAATAAAGGACTTAAGACAATAATCAATAAAAATAGTTTAAGTAATAATTAAAACAGTAAAATTAACCTAGTAATAATAATTAATATATGGAATAATAATAACAATAATGAAATAATGAAGAAATATTTACATTTTAGCACCAATTATCATTATTATAACTACTACTACTACGACTAAAAAATAAAATTGTAATAATTTATAATAATAATAAAAAAATAATAATAATCAAAAACAATTTCCTTCATAAAAATGACCAATTGCTATCCCACCACTAATTTATTTTACAGAAATAGTAAATAACTGGAAAAACTTAGATTAATAATAATAATAAAATAATAGAAATAAATAAATATTGCTACTCATGTTGAGACTAGAGCCCATTCAACTCCGAATAACACACGCTCCTATAGTCTCTCACCACTATTAGATCAATATAATAATCTGGACAAACGCGCCGCCACTTACACCACTTAATAACTCAGTCGAAAATCATATGGCACGCAAGTACTTGAAACGGTTCCGTTCTTTTACCTGTTACAGATAATCGAAGTAACTCACTGAATAGAGTTTAATTACTACTAATAATAATACAAAATACAAAAAAAAAACAGAAAAATAGAATACACCAGTGGTTAATAATACTAGTCACATAATACTAATAACAATGATAAGAATAATAAATTGTAGGATTCATTTTAGTGGGTCTACTTGGATTGTAGATTGGATTACTAAGATAATAATAATATAATGAATGAAAATAATAATAATAATTAATAATAATAATAAATAATAATAATTAATAATAATAATAATATTAAATTAATTAACTATTTTCAGTTCCAAATTATTATACATTGTATAACCGCAATTACTGTTATGAATATTAGTGATTTGTTTTTAAATCATTGCTGGTCAATTATTGTGTATAGTACACGAACAAAACAGATAATAATAATCCGAAGAAGTAATAATGCAGTCTCGATATTCGTTTCCTCTCTATACCCCGTGTATGCTTTGCTTTATGAAACAGACAATAAAACATGAAATGACTATCACTTCATACTAAGTTAAGGTAGTTGTTACAAAAATGTTCATTGAAAAAACTGAGTTACACCGGTGGGTTTTTGAATCATTTTGAATCCACCTGCCAAAGACCATGTAGCTTTACATATATAATGACACCAAATCATTCCAGACATGTTTCCGTTAGCATTGTATCGGCGGGTTCCCCCTTAGAGTGGGTGGTCCCTTTCTTCTATAATCGTGTTCTGGGTTTTGAACTTCCTGGCTCTTTTTTTTTTTTGTATTATTTGTTTTCGTTTTTTATAGTGAGTTAAATTGCATCAGACCAGAACTCGCGCAACTCGACTAACTGAACTTTGCTTTTATTGATTTAGAGTTGAGATTTGTGTACTATTTTGTCGGGTTAATAGCCGATGATTGCCTTCCGGCAAATGATCCTTTAGGAGTTACTTTTAACTTGATATGGGGATAATGAGCATAAAATATTTCCAAGAGACATTCGACGTAGACCTGATAGATTCAGTCACGTTGCCAGAGTCGGTCCTTATGATTTTCAGTGCTGTCTCTTGCTATAGTATGGTTGAAAGTTGACGAGAAACCAAGTTTGTAGAACATGGTCAAGGAGTTGCCAGAGATATCTCATCTGAAAGGCATCAGGTACAGACGATCTCGACCGGAGAGATAACTTCAGGAGAGGAACTGGAAAGAGTCTTCGCGGTAAGGGTTAGTGCGAGGGCGCGCCTGTCTCGTCTTCACAGGCTGGTATGCGGTTACTCTGGGAGACTAGGCGGCGCCTCACACCCGTGTCCGTCCGCTGACCCGTCGCAGTGCAGTGGTGTGGCTTAATGAGAGTGTGCCGGTACTGTACCCAACTTGTAGACGATCCCCCCCAACGTTGCACCGTATCACGCAGCCCTCTGCATTGTGCTTCTATTCGCTTCTTTCATTTACGAGTTCCGCCCTGGTAGCTGATATTTAATTAGACCTCACTCAACCGATGTGCCTCGATGCTGCCGTGGCCCGATCATGTCGATTAAGCACGTGGTAGCGAGGCCGCCTGGTAAGCGATACAGGATGCGGCACAATGATACGAATGTCGGCCGAGGTCTACGGCTTCGCTGAACTCATAAAACGATAAACGGTTGTTAGACGAACCATGCCATTCGAAGCACCTCATACTACCTGCCTGGTCTTCCTTAAATCGATATACCTATCCGGTCCGCTGTCCCCATTGCGATGGCTCGTGGCCTCTTCTTTCTGAGAGACACCAGCGCTCCGTAGTAAGAGCCAGTTATTAGGGTGTCTAATATCTGTTTTCTCGTTCAGAACAAGCGGCATTCTGGCGAGTTCACTTGGCGATTAGCTACCCGCAGCGTTCCATTTGTTCTACTGTTAAGAGGATCTCAATAGTCGCTCCATAGGCAAGCAGGTGTCTTACCGCTTTGTCTTTTCGTAGGCCAGACCGATAAGCCGCACGTACCAAGTTCATACCAAATCATTTATTGGAAATCACAAAACTAAAGAATGTGTAATATCCTAATCTGGTGGCTAGATCGCGAATAGTTAATAACTGATATTAAAGAATAAAAGCTACTCTTGGAAAGCAACTCCACCCTTACAAATTGAGCTGAACTAGGACAGAAAATCCATATCCACGCAGATGATAACTCTTTTTAGATCCCGAAAGCGACACATAGTGAGCTTGGGTTAGTTGATAGTCCAACTTGACGGGATACTGTGATCGGGAACCGACACCTGGCCAGGTGTGCTAAATATTTGATTGCAGATGTTCATCTGGCATTTTGCAGACAACTTTATAGTTTGATGACCCCCCAAAATTATGGTAACCGCGTGGATATTATATATATTAGATATTACTATACACACATAGTAGTAGTACCATTAATATATTTATATACGTCAGAATAAACTAAGTACAGTAATATATATATATAATAAGTACAGGATTCTATAATAAAGTATATATAATTATATTAATAATAATTATTAGGGTATGAGTAATATAGCGTCTCATTTAAATACTCATAATATATAATACCTTGAATATATAAAATATGGATTTGAAACATATAAATTTATATAAAACATATTATATCTTTATTATAGTAATTAATTGTTATTCATATATAATAATTATATCCATTATATATATATATTATATATATATATATATATATAGATATAAAAATTATATATATAATATTATATATTTTAATATATACATAATATTATGTAAAATATATAATAATAAACCAAAGGTCTGTAAAGATAGGTATATATATATATATATATAGAATAGTGATAGATATTTTATACAATAATATATTATATTTACTAATAAATATGTAGATATAAAGTATAAAATAGTAATATTAGGTACGTAATAATAGAAATTATAATATTAATATAATATGTAATATGTATCTATAATCTATATTATATATATATAAAATTGAGTATATAAATTAATACAAAGAATAAAAATAGGAAAATTGGAATAAATATATTTGGTATATATACTAACTATATTATTTTAATGACGGGTATTTACATAGTATTAAGTGTATATCATGAGTATATATATTATATATATATATATAATATATATATATATATATATATATTATAATATTATATACTATTTTAATTTATATAGTTGCTAACTAGGTAGAATTATATTAAACAACACATAAAAAACAAATACGTAAATACATATAAAACTGATTAAAAAAATAACTGAGGCTGTCTCTATGGTGAAAAGTGTTATTTTTGATTTAATTGTGTATAGATTATAAGAGATCAATCGCTACCTAGTTTTCAAGCAACTAAGGGTTTTATAAAGATAGTAGATATATACAGCATGAGAAGATTAAGGCTTGAATTCCAAAATACTGTATATACATATAGATATACCTATATAATAATAATATATAGGTGAGTACTACATTGGTACTATAGATAATAATATATATCACTTGTAGAATATATATATAAATATAATATACAGTATATAATAATAATTAAGATATATATAATATATAAAAAATTATACATATATAATATTTATAATTATATTATTTCGTGTATATTATATATATATATATTATATATATATATATATATATTATATAGATTAATATATAATATAAATACTAATATATATATTATATTATATGTTATTATTATTATATATAAATTTATTCCAGGTAATATATATATAATGGTAATAGTTAATATAAGTATAAATAAAAACATAAATAAATATTTAGTATTTATTAATATCATTATATTATTATATAATAATTATAATAAATAGTATAAGTAATACTTATATATAGATTATAATATAATAGGTATAGTATATAATTATCATAATATAGATAGATATTATGTATATATATATATAGTAAGTATTTAGCAATGATCGATGATAATAATGATTATAATATAAATATTATAACTAAATAATAAATATATATTATATATATAAATAATATGTATAATATATATAATAATAATATACTTGTAATAATAATTCCTAACATAATTATTAAGAGTAAATATATATTAATATATATTATTTTTAATTAATATTTTAATTTTATATATATTTATAATAATAATATATATATATATATATATATATATAATATATATATATATATTTATATATTATAATATATATATAATATATATATAATTTATATATATATATATATATATATTATATATTATATATATATATATATATATTAATTATATATATATTATAGGAATAATATTATATATAAGTATAGTATAATATAAATCTCAGTTATAATAAGAGTTCTATAGTAGTGATTATTAGTGATACAGTTATATATAAGATGAGTTATTATATATATAGGTAATACGATTAATTCATAGATAGTAATAGTACTAATATTTATATGTAGAAAGAGTGTATAATAGCTATCTACGTATGCTATATATATAGTTTCATAAGTACGTTATACTATAGGTTATTAGAGGTTAGTTCGCATATGCACTATACTGATTAAAGATTATATGAGCGCTTGTATATTAGTAGAGTATCACTTATATATAAGTATCATAGTCATAATTATATATATATAAATATATATATATATTATATTAAGTATATTATATATATTATATATAGTATATATATATAAAGTATAGATATATGCTAAACCGTGTTATATGTGCTTATCATAAGTGTAGGTAGTATATAGATGACATGTAGATTTACTGGTATACCGTATATATATATATAGTAGATAGATAGTATATATATATAGGCTAATAATATATAAGTATACTATTAGTGTACTGCTTTAATATATATTATCATATACAATATATAAATATATTATAAGTGTATAAGTATAAGTATAGGTAAAAGGAAGGTAATATATTATTATGTTTATAATTTTATATATTATATTGTGTAATATATATAATAATAACTATATAGTATATATTGGATAGTAGTAGTATATAAATAGCATTAGCACTGTAATATTTAAGAGTACTGGTATAATAGAATATAGTAATAGATAAATGAGATATAAAAGAATTGTAATGATTAGTATCCAGGGATTAAAGTTATTTACTCATATATATTAGTAATATACATATATATAGTATATATATATATATATATATATATATATATATATATATTATATATAAGTATATGTGATAGTTTATAATATATATATAAGTTATCAAATATTTGAGTGATAATATTTAGTATAGGCTACTAAGATAATAATATAATATATGATCGGTTAGATAATAATGGAAAATGAAATATTGAGATATAAATTATAAATATATATATATATTAATAATATATTATATACAATATATATATATATATATATAGTATATACTCTACTCATATATATATATTTCATGAATATATATATAATAATAATATATATCAAGGAGTAATAAAAAATATATAAGTATAAATATATATATATAATTTTAGGTATAAATATATTATATATACTAATATATATAAAATGGGTATATATATACATTATATATATACATATATATATATTATATATAATAATAATATATGTATTAACTGGTATTTGTTAGGGCGGTATAGAAGTGGCTAAAGTTAGGGTACAGTGGAGAACCAAAACAATTAAAAAAAATGCACTATGAGACTGTTTTTTTGATTAACGGAATTGTTTACAAATTCAATAAAAGATTGCGGGAAGAATAAACTTTATGCTCTAGAAACAAATACATTATTTACTGATTAATAGGAGTAAATATTTTCCTTGTTTCAAACATTTTAAAAGATTTAATTTATTTTCAAAAAATGGTTGTCCCACTCTGACGCAGTAGCGGGAACACAGAGGACACAATATGGGAGTTACTATGTACATGTGGGATCTAACGAATGTTATGGGACGATTCTGAACTTGATATTGAAAAAAAATTCAAAAATTTATCATAATAAACCTCTACATGTAAGGAATGTTTTGCCACTGTTGATCGATTCCCGCATTCACTTTTTGAGGATTAGGTGATGTGATAAGTATAGGACTTTGAGTATCAGAATAGTTGATAGCCATAAACAGATGCTTAATAATCGCAGCAACTGTTAGTGTGGAAAAAAGATAATTGATTCTATTGTAGGTACATTTCTTGCTCAATTTATGATAATTTCGTAATATCGCCCATCTCATGTCCTTGGATCTTTATGTTTATATGAGTATGCCTACAAAAATACTTTTTTGGATTATTGAGGGGCTATTTTCTTATTATTCAATTTAGAAACAAATCATGATTTCACTCTCAGCGGCTACCTAGACAGATAGGTGAGTAAATATCGTGTGCGCACTTTCGCTTGGCGGGGCGTATCGATGTTACATCATTCGTAAAGGCTATTGTTCTGGAAGATGATCTGAAAGAAGAACAGGGCATGACTTTTCGTCGTTCTGAGGAGTGGAAGATGTATCTATTATTGCTATACAACGCTTTTTTCTGCCGTTTACTACTGGTTCTGTATTCCCTATTCATTATTTTTGCGTTCCGGAGAGGATAATGAATTTTCTGGGTGTATCTGTGAGGTAACATGCTTAGTGGCCTAAGGTGGTTTCCTTCCTCTTTGAGGTGTTTTCCTGGATTTTCTTTTGGGTATCCAGGAATCTATCTTAGGACATGTTAGAGAAACTGATCCTAGACACAACTATTTTGCAGATTTCTATCGTTACGAATAGATTTCTTCTGCAAAATTTAACAATACAAGAGATGTTGAGGAGCGGGAAATCAAGTTACTGTGACACTTAAGGAGCAAGGCTAAATCAGCACTCCTAAAACTATTTTCATCACAACGCGGTCGATTAACATACTGTACTTTAAACCTGGATAAAATGTTCGCGTGCTCGCTCGGTCATCCTTCTAGGAAAGCATTCGCTATTAACTAAAGGTGCAAGTGTCATAAATAGTCAAAAGGTACACCTGGTTTTTTGAGGAAAGACGAGAAGCCATTGCACGCAGGGGTGTTAATAACTTTTAAATGCGTTCCAGTATTATTACTGATTTGTCTAAGACAGGTTTGTAGAAGTTTTTAACTGCAAGTGAGGCGGTGAAGTCAGATTAGGTAAACATCATGACTTTTGCAAGGTCTAATACTGGAATAGATAGGTGTGATTCGTGATTATCTAATATTTACAGAGCTGGGGTTTCAGTTGAAGCATTAGAAGGCTTTATGAAATGTTTCATAACTTACTAAGAAAAGCTCACTTGTTCTCATCGTCTGATGGGAGTTGCTAAACCTAAACGTTCCAATAAGAGCCTCCATTATTCATGTTGCATCTTTTTGAAATGAACCTGCGGAAACAAACATTGACTACTGGTGGAAGGAAACTCCCCCGATGCGTTAATGATGCAGCATGTTGTTACAAAGTTACTTGTTTCATTCCTTTTTGGGCTATAATATTTTTAGGTGTCTGAACAGTGGAAGTTTAAGTTTTATCCTAATACCCCTGGGGTATATTTACGAGGGGCTCTGCCCCCGTACCCCTGGGAGCCTGTGAGTGTGAGTGTCGTCCGGTAATATTACATAAAAAAATATTGTTAAAATGATGCATGCCCAAAAAACTGCTTTCACGAAATACCGAGTAAGCCCTGTATTTTATATATATATATATATATTATACATATATATTACTATATATACATTACTCTATAGTTATATAACATATTTCATTTAGCCCGGCGTATAACTCTAGTATATATACTACTATAGTATATACTATATATATATAGTAATACCTTAATAATATATACTGATATAGTATATATATACTCTATTATACTGTATACTGCTATATTATATATACTAGGTATATATATAAACTACTATTATACTATATTATACTCATACCTATATCGAGTATCACGTATTTGCTCTATTCAGAATCTTAAAGCAAAAAAACGACCTGGAGTTAAGGCCCGGCTATACGCTTTATAATAAAATATGTTGCGTGAACTACCTTGATCTATTATATAATTATTCGTATTTAATTAGATATTAAATGGTTAAACTAACTTTTCTTGTCAAAAAAATTTCAAAGTTAAAAAAGAATTAGAATTAATTGCAAACATTAATTAAAATTTGAATTATACGGGTCCACAGTGCCGACGCGTCCCACTCGCCCTATTTAAATTGTCCCCACTGTGACTCCAGATACTCATGAGCTTCCAACGCTATAACCAAACCATAATTCACATTTTTAAAAGCCTACAAAGAATAATAAAGTACATAAATAATAAAAAATGATTATGTTATATGTTGATTTGTATTTGGGCGAAAAGCGATTTTGAATTTTAAAAAGCAAATTCAAGGGGCCAACAAACGCGCAGAGAGAAAGGCTGTTAAATTTTTTTACTTCTATTACCTCAAACTAATTTAATCAAATACTCTGTTCCTCTGAAATGAGAACATCTCCTCCTTTCGACTTTAGGATGGACACTGAGTCATAATCTTCTTATGACAAAATAGGTAATAGAGTCTTTTTCTAGATCTCACTTTGATGGATACCCCCATTTTGTCACCTCCTCCCCACTCTCCCCTTATAGTTATTATATATATATATATAGCATATATATATATATATATATAATACTATCCACTAGCAGTTCTGGTTAATATATGAGTTGGCGTTCGACGTTATATTCGCGTTCACAGCGATATTACACTACTCGTCACGTGTGATTCCATAGTATATATTCCCTATCATTATATATATATTATATATCGAATATTATATATACTATCCGGCGATGTGTAGTAGAATCATATTAGTGTGTTCCTTATATATTATAATATTATTGGCTTATATTTCCTACTATCAGTCAGCATACGATTATGCTATACATCAGTGTTCACTATGCTCAGTGTGGTTCGCTCTCGTATATATATGACAATTATGAGTCTTAATACATGAGCGACATACTCATAACCAGATCATAAATATATAGTTTCTTATATACACGAGAACATACACTCACTGCGTACCGCCGTACGTTATACTGATACTAGGCTTAATATACTATATATTATGATATATACTGTACATATACTTCAGCTCCATAGACATAATATCTAAAGCGACTCGCCGATCCTGCTGTGACTAGGTACTAAACAATATAGTAGGTCTCTTTAGACTTCTCAATATATATCAGCTACCATATATCGCTTACTATATGCTTATATTATATGCGTAGTACTATAACTCTATATACTTACTATCGTTATTATAGTGTATACTAGATATATAGCCTAACTGTATAGCTATCCGTTATATATATACATACTATATATCATATATTATATAATATACTATTAATACTATCTATACTATACTACTATATATACGTCACTATATATATATTATATATATATAGCTATATACTATACCTTCATTACTACTTTAGAGCAAAGATATTTTTAAATATTTTGGTCGTACACAATCCACAAGGAAAATAAAAGAGAGAAGTTAAAAAGCACTTTCGTGTATCTTACAATACATTATACCTTCATAATATGTTTTAAAATACACGAAAGTGGTTGGTAACTTCTTCTTTTATTTTTTTATTTTACTTGTGGAGTGTTTACAAAGTGTATTTCTCGTGCAAAAGAGAATAAATTTTAAAGATCTTGATTGTGTAGGTACTAAGGAGAGTGGAAACGGAAAAGATATTATTGAAAGGATGAAGAGTCTTGGGGACCCTGTATCTAATCATAAAGGAGCAACATGTTCCTCTTGCGGTAAAGAGGATTACTTTTAACACCGTGCGGTTGCTGATTTTGATATAGTGTTTTAATCTTGTGGAGTGTGGACGTGCTTGAAAGTTGCTCCCGGTCGAAAGTTTTTTATCTTTATCTTATTAGGCGTTATTGTTATTATTATTATATTCTGTGATTAGTGAAAGTGTGTGTGTGTGTTTTTTTTTTTTAAATCTCATTGTGTTTTAATTGAAAGTTTTATTAAATTGTATCATTGAAACTAATTATTTATTCGTTTCGGCGATATTTAAAAGTTTGGAGTTTTAAAAAAAGTTATAGTTTTAATTTTTTTTTTCTTTTGTAGGTTTAATAAATTTTAGGAAGTGTAGCAAAGTTGTTTAGGTTTAGTGTATAGTAGTATATGTTTTATTTAAATAATATTAGTACTTAAATTTTTTAAATTAAGGATTTAGTTTTCATTTTTTTTCTTTTAGTTGTAGGTTTTAATAAATTTTAGTAAGTGTAACAAAGTTGTTTAGGTTTAAGTTTTGTTTTTTTAGTGTATAGTAGTATATTTTCTTTATTTAGTTAATTTTAGTGCTCGAATTTTTTAAGTTGGGATTTAGTTTATTCAATTTTATCCCGATTTCTTCTTTTGTTTTAGTCTATTGTTCTTATTTGTGTGTGTGGAGTGTGTGTGTGTGTGTGTGTGTGGTTGTGAAAGATGGCACATTTGCATAGACGTGGGCTTTCTATTAACTTTACCAACATCCGCGGCTTAAAAACTAACTTCGTCTCTGTTGAATATCATCTATCTAACTCTAACCTAACCTTTTGCTCCTGTCAGAGACCCAGATATTCTAAGAATTCACCTCTAACTCGTTTAATGTATCTAACTATAACTTATTTCATAATTTCCGTCCTGAAGGGTGGAGTGTGTGCCTATGTAACATTAATACTCCTGTAACACGTCTTTATGTTGCCTCATTCTCTGATTGAGATTTTATTTTTACATTTTTATTATTTACTGATTCATTTTTTAATGAAAGAGCATTAAAATTTAAAGCTTTTGATTTAACACCTTCTTGATCATTTAATGTTTTAGTAGCCTCTGTCACCGCACTTCGGAAATTATCAAATGATTGATATAATTTATATCCACATGTACGTAAATATTTTCTTAATTCTATATCTAAAGCATTATAATAGATGTATAACTGAATATCGTCAATAGTTAGTTGATTATTTTTAAACAGATTGACATTGGCATTCATATTAGCTTGAAAATCATTTAAATTATTAAGATCTTTAGAAGCTTTTTTACACGTTAATAACTTTTTTATTAGTGAAAATTTAATTTGACCTGGAGAAGCATAAAGATCTTCTAATTGCTCCCAAGCCTCATCATAGGCTGTATCTGACTCTTGAATGCAATTTATTTGAACAGATGGATTACCTTTTAAATGCTGTTTTAAATAAGCAAATTTTTCTTGGTTTGACAATCCTAAATTATCATAAAAATTAGTAAAAGACACCTTAAAATTTTTAAATTGAGAGGCATCACCTTCAAATGGCAAGATCTTTATTTCTGCTATTTTAACCTTAGCTTTATGAGCTGTATTTGAAGCAGAAGTACTTTGAGAAATATTTGTACTCAATAGTTGAATATATTTATTAATGGTAGTATAATAATACTCATTATTAGACTCTAAAGCCTCAAGTCTTTCAGTTGTAAATTCTTTACAAGCAACAAAGGAATCTGTGATACTCTCATTAAGAGATTCAAGATCATTTATTGACTTTTTCAATGTTAAACAATTATTTAATTTATCCTCATTGGATAGAGTATTAATGGCTGGAACTAATTTATTTAAAGTTTTAGTAACAGCGGACCTTTTACCACCCCTGTTAGCTTAATTACATTTCGTAATTCTTCAGACGGGCCAGAAGATTCAGCAAACTCTTCTATGTCAGAGCTATTTATGTCCAAATGCTCCATTTTCAAACTTGTAACAACCTAAGCCTATAATACATGAAGCCTACTAAAAAGAATCCTTAATACTAAATAATATATACCGTAATACTATATAAAGGGAGTTCACCTTATTTTAATTTAAGCATTTTACATAGCCTACATTTTATATAGACCATCCGGTTTTAACCAGTATGGGAAGTCCACCAAGCCTATTACGTTATTAGGTAGGCCTATAACTCAATAGTTAGGCTCCAAAAATTTAATTAAAGTTTACTCAAATACCTAATTTTACAGCCCTAATACGTATAGCCTATTTGGGCAAAAGTAATAGGCTTACGCCCTGAGAATAGGCCCAAACAAGAATTATTCTGGGACTATTTTTACTTAAATACCTTAGTTTTAGTATTTTATTGTAATTTTATTGTAATACACAAATTATTTTATATATATATCACAATATTATTTGTTAATTAATTAAAGTAGCGTTACTTTAACACAGACGGCTACAATAGTAAGTTTTTCGTCAGTCAGTATTAAGGTAAGTATATAAACAAGGTTTTAGTCTTAACGTCGCCACTCGTAATTCGTAAATTAATTAGAAAATTTAACCTAGTAACTTACTAAGATAACCTATCCCTAATTATGAAATAGTAACCTTCTCAATATTTAGTTTCAATTTTTGAACTTTATTTCTGACAGAAAGAGTTTTTGAAATTTTAAAGTTTTATGAATTATTAAAGGACTAACATAAACTCCAGTACCAAACCTTTACCTCACAGGGGCACCATTCATTATAGAAAATTTTTCATATCGTTTTCTCACAGGGGTACCATTCATTATAAAATTATTTTTTAGCAAATGATGTTAGATATTTACTTTTAAATTAATTTAAACCTCAACTTATGGGGAGAGGTAAAGGGAGCAAAAAATATTATTAAAGATAAAACAACATGCCTAAGCAAACTTCTCTTACCTTCAAAAAAAAAAAAAAGGGAGCTATTACAAGTAATGCGCTGAAGCATCTATTTAAGCCTTTTTTGCTTAGTACTTCAATCGGATGAGGAGGGATCCCTCTTTGAAGAAAGACAATTCATCCAGGATATTGAAGTATGAAAAAAAAACACAGAGTCACTGCTTTCATAGAAAAAATTACCTAAGGCGTAGCTAGACCAGAGCAAAAAACTTTTTTTCTTTTCTCTCTCTCAAAATGAATTGAGATTTTTAGATGGTTGTGCTTTTCCCTTTTGCATCAGGCTAGAGCATTTTGCTGAGGCATATTTTATAACTTAATTTATGAATTTTAAAGTTAGATTAATAGTTAGATTTTTATTAATTTTTAGATTTATATTATAGGTTTGGGACTGGATTCCAATTTGAGAATGATATAGAGAATTTAATTTAGATACCATTCAATTCAAAATTTCAACAAACATCTACACACTTTTCATTGATTTTTCTCTCTCTTATCTCTATTCCACCAAACAGGTTTCTCTTCCACCACCCTAATGGGTTTATCTTTAAAACATACTGACTGAAAATTCATTAAATTTGCTTAAGAAGCATTTCCCACATAAAACAGTTTTGGTCTTTTAACTCTTTATCCCAGTCAGTTATACTGGTATATATATAAAGGTACACTGTAAATTGGGGGAAAACTGGGTCACAGAGAGAACCAGTCACTGTATTCATAATATTTTTGCTTTAAATAAAAATATTTTTCAATTAGAGAAAGGTTTTTTAAGTAGTAATTAGAATATATTTTAACCATATATAAAAATTTAAGTAAATAACTTATACCTACAAAGTCAAAAAAATTTCCCCTATTTGAAATTTATTTTTTTAAATTGAAAAATTTCTAAGACAGATGAATTTCGTAGAATTAAGATATCAGAATTTCGATTTAGATGCATATTGGGAAGTAGCTATATTTTTAACATTTTCCATGTAAAAAATTTAAAACATTAAGCTTATTTTTAAGGTTTCGATTTCGGTGTAAAACCGGTCAGTCATCAGGGAAAACCGGTCAATATAAACATATACAAAAATGTCAATTTTTTTTTAGTTTTTAATAATATTTTTAGTTTTTATGTATGGAAGACTATAAGACATTTGTTCAATGTTTTCTATACCTATCTTTCTTCTATCTAGTGAAAGGATAAAAGTGCAAATCAATACTGTATCATTTTTTTATGAAATGTGCTTACATTCTGGTATAAAGTTCCCGTTGTGTTATTAAGTTATATAAATATTATTGTTATTATTATTAAAAATTATTAAAATTGATTGTCATAAATTAAATTATAATATTGTAAATTTTTTTTGGTCAAGTTTGTGAAATGTGCGTACATTCTTGTAATATAAAGTGCCTATTTTGTTAAAAAGTGCAAATATTATTATTATTATTATTATTATTAAAAATTATTAAAATTGATTGTCATAATTTAAATTATAATATTGTAAATTTTTTTCAAAAAGTTCATGTGAAATGTGCATACATAGGCCTACTCGTAATATAAAGTGCCTATTTTGTTAAAAAGTGGAATTATTATTATTATTATTATTATTATTATTATTATTATTATTTTATTATTATTATTAAAAATTATTAAAATTGATTGTCATAATTTAAATTATAATGTAAATTTTTTTTCGTCAAAAAGTTTACGGGAAATGTTACAATAGCCATACATAGACCTACTCGTAATATAAAGTGCCTATTTTGTTAAAAAGTGCAAATTTATTATTATTAGAAATTATTAAAAAATTTTGTCATAACTTTTTTTCAATGTTTATTTATATTCAAATGCCTTTGAAATTTGAAAATTTTAAAAAAAATCAACATTTGCAAAATGTTAATAAAATTAAACTTGTTTTTCTATCCAAATTAATTCTATAACATTATTAAACTCTATTTAACATTTAAATTATAATTATAATTAGTTTGGACAAGCACAAACCAAATAATATTTAATGACCAGTTTTCCCCAAAATCAATTTTTTGAAAATGGAATTTTTCAAAAAAAATTTAAAAATATTTATTTCAACATTTTTATTATTTTCATTATTCTACAACATTAAGGAAACTCCAAATGTGAAAAAAAATTATTAAATTTATAGTAAATGTAACTAAAATTTAAATTTTAATAAAAAAAAAAAAAAAAAACAGATTTTTGACCGGTTTTCCCCCATTTTATTGTATATATATATATATATATATATATATATATATATATATATATATATATAAAAAAATTATATATATATATATATATATATATATATATATATATATATATATATATATATATATATAGTACCGTTATGTAAAAATAACCCATTGACCCTATTTTTGCCAATAACTATTAAACTAATTGACACTGCAGAGTTTTGTAATAATTTCTTAGAACGGCTAGTCCTAGGCTATATAACCCAGGAAAAAAAAATTTGTTTTGGTTTAAAATTTTTGAAATTATTTAGACCAAAAAATTTTTTAAAAAACCCTAGGTATGTAAAAAAAACCATTGTAATGTAAAAAAAACCATCTCCCAAAACCCCCTCTAGAGCTGTAATATGATGTTATTAGCCATTTTAAAATGTTTTAAAGGTAATTAATAATAAAAATGAAGAAAAATAAAAAAAAAAAATTAAAATTAAAATTAAAAAAATACAAAAATAAAAATATTTTATCTACCTTAAAATAGATCTTGAATTTGAAGGTTGGAGCTCGTTGTGAGCTGGTTAAGTGCATTGATTTTGTTGCAGTTTACATCCCCAACACCCCTTAGACCCCTCTCCTTGAATAAATTTTTTTACATCCCCTACCCCCCCTCCTTGAATAGGTTTTTATGAGAATAATTTTCTTATTCTTTTTATAAATTGCTCCCAGATCTTGCGAATTTTGATCTAAGTCTGGTAGCTGATCTTAAAAGAATTTCCTGGTGCCAAGGTATACTGCCGATAGCCCCAATGAATATATGAGAAGCTATCGTTTGGTAGCATAAATTCCATTACCTCCTTCTTCTCTATCTTGCACTGTGCTTTTCTTCTATTTTTCAATGGGGACGCCCCTCAAGGGTGTCCTTAAACTCATTTGGGATTGTTGAAACCCTCAAAAATGAGTTCTACACCATTGAAAACATATATAAAGGTACCTCTTTTGACTCAATATGTAGCTGGAGCCGAAAATCCTGTCTAGCTCCGGTATCGGTTCATGTGCTCCGGCACTTAATTTAAACTCATTACTCTATTTCATTTGTTCTCTTCCACTCACTTCCCATTTTCAACCTTCTAAGTCCTTTATCTTTACAAACGTCAAATCTATTTAAAAAAAAAGGCTAATTTACCTTCATCAACCACAGTAGCAAGTTTGAAATAGATACCTTAACTAGAAAACACTTAAAAACCTAAAAATATACATGAGCACCGCAACACCAGTGCCAAATGCCCTAAGGACTGCTCCAATCCACTCGGTAATACCGGGAATCGATTCGCAGACCATCTAAACATACTAGTCAACACCAAACTCAAGACATGTTCCTTGAAAAATAAAAAAATGGCTCAAGGTGTTAGAAGCGGTGCCCGCACCACACCTGCACCTCAGCGCATAATCCCGTTTCGAGCGCCTCAGGAATCAACTTCGGCATGCCACTCAAAACATACTATTTGACACCAAGTTCAGCACTGTGGCTTCGATAAATAAACTAAAAAAGTTTTATAAGGGTGCACTAGAAAGGGGGGGTAAGGGGTACTAGCATACTAAACAAAAATGGTAGGGAACACTCGGTCCGTTATAAACCACGGAATCGATTCCCTATCTTATAACATAGGGTTAGACACCTTATATATATACAAAATATAATATATACAAAAGGTTAAAAAAAAGTTTTTATAGTATATTTTATATTTTTGTTTTTTTAAGTAACTTTTTTTTTTTTTTTTTTTTGAACCCCCACTGACAGAAGGAAAAAAAAACCTTACAGCATGTTGACCGGGAGTTTTAAGCCCATATACATGCACATTTTCAATTAATTTGGAGGTGGTTTTTACATTACAATGGTTTTTGAGGTACAAGTTGGATGGTATGTGTGTTGATAGATGGGCTGCATAAAAATTTCATGAAATTTGTTCTGGGATGAGGTCTATGATGGGACCAACATAATTTAATTCAATATACTAATTCATAGATTTCTTGATGCAGCCACTGAAAGTCCCAAAAAATCAGTCAAAAATAGCTCAAAACCTGTGAAATTTTTGAAATTTTTAAAAATTTCCCAAAATTCAAAATATAATCGACTTTGAACCATTATAACACTTTTTTTCACTCATACTCGATGGGGCTAATAGGTCCACCAATTTTTTTGGTTCTAAACATCATATATACCGAGATATGGAGTGGGTTTTTTTACATAACAAAAACAGGTGGGTTTTTATTACATAACATGACTATATATATATATATATATATATATATATATATATATAGCGTATTCATATATATATATATATATATATATATATATATATATATATATATATATACCGGTATACCATATATATATATATATATATATATATATATATATATATATATATATATATATATATATATATATATATATACTCTTTACCTGCTCTTTCTTTATGCTATATACTCTCTATATTTTTTTTTTTTTTTTTTTTCAGGTGTTTGCTTGTACTGCTAGATAGAAGGGATTCAAACCTTTTTAAAATATTCTCAAAAATTATGTTTTTTTACACTATATTTTATAAATCTTGAATTTAAAGTAAGACAATTTCTAAAGCCTTGAATTTGGCTAGAACAATTTTATACAAATTGCAAAAATGCCTCCAAAAAGTCAACCTGGTGTAAGTTTTGCTTTGCATGTTTCAATTTCAGTGAATATATTTATATGTTGTATTATAATTAAATCAATTTGCTATATGGTCTTTATTAATATGTTATATATAGAACTTTTTTTTAAATAACATAAAATAAAGTTTTATTCGTCTTTATAAATACATTAATACCCAGCTAAATCATTTGCAATGTAATTTAGAGACATTGGTAGCTTTTCTAAATTAGTGGTTTATTGTAAGGTAATATCTATTAGATTTAGTTCATTTATTCATGTTTTAATTCATTGTAAAAAAATTTCACCATTAATAATGTAATTAAATTTTGTTTTAGGAAGGAATTGTTATAGTTGTTGATGTTGGGCCTGGTGTCAGAGCTTCTACAGAGAACACTTTTTATTCACAGGCAAAGTCATGTCTTGTCAATATCTTACCAGAAAGTAAGTACATATTTAGTCAAATACACAATACAGGAAATATTTGCGACCTGCTGTTAGAAAATTTATTGAATGTTTAGTATATATAATTATATATATTTAAAAATAAAAAAATATATATATATATATATATATATATATATATATATATATATATATATATATATATAATATACTATATTTTTTTATACTGGAGTAAATTTTTTTTTTTTATCTATATATATATATATATACTGCTGCTGCTATATATATATATATATATATATATATATATATATATATATATATATATATATATATATATACCGTAAAATGGGAGAAAATGGTCACGGAGGGGAAAACCGGTCAAGTTTAATAAATTGTTAATATTTTTTTAAAAATTAAGAATTTTCAATTAGAGAAGGTTTTTAAATATAATATATTTTAACCATATATAAAAATTTAAATAACTTACACCTACTAGTCAAAAAAATTTCCCAAAGTTGGATTTTTTTTTCTTTTTGCAAAAAAATTCTAAGACCTCGTGAATCTCGTAAGAATTAAGATATCAAAATTTTGAGTTAGATGCATATTGGGGAAGTCTATTTTATCATTTTCATATAAAAAAATTTAAATTTTTTAACTCATTGTAAAGTTCTTAAATTTTTAATTTTGAGAAAGGAAAGTGTAGGGCATCGGGGAAAAACGGTCAGTATAAGCTTGCAAATGTCCATTTTTTTTTAGTTTTCAATAATATTTTTGTTCTAATTTTTATGTATGGTAGACTATAAAGACATTTGTTTAATGTTTTCTATACACTCTCTTTCTTCTATCTAGTGTAAGGATAAAAAGAAGTTCACGTAAATCACAGGATATACTCTATAAAAAAAAAAAAAAAAAAAAAGGCCTATTTTGTTAAAGTGCAAATAGCGTAAATTAAAATTAATACATACTGATTCTGAAAACTTAAATTAAAATATATTTGATGACTTAAAAAAAGGGTTCCATTAGAGAAATGTGCGTACATAGGCCTATCGTAATACATAAAATGCTAATTTTGTTAAAAAGTTGAAATATTATACGTATTCCTGAAAATTATTAAAATTATTGTCATAAAAAAATGTTTTTTGTCATTTATTTAGGATAAAATGAAAAAATTCAAATTTTGTAAAAGTCAGCGTTTACAAATGCTAATAAAAAATAACTTAGACTTGTGTTTTTCAATCCATTAATTCTATAATATTATTATTATTTCTATTTTAACATTTTAAAATTCTAATTATAATTAGTTTGGACAAGCACAAAAAGAAATAATATTTAATGACCGGCTTTTCCGAGCCTTACTGACAGTTTGCAATTCAATTTACGAAAATGGAATTTCAAAAAAATTTTAATAATTAATTTCAGAGTTTTCTTATTTTTCATTATTCTAAAACATTAGGGAAACTCTAAATGTGAGAAAAACTATTAAGTATAGATGTAACTTAAAATTTCGATTTTTCATGATTTATTAAACGGCGATTTTTGACTGGTTTTATTTCTAGGTATATATATATATATATATATATATATATATATACTATACTATATATCTATATATCTCCTCTCTCTCTTTCTCTTATATAGGTATATATATGTATATATATAGTACTGGCCAATTTATTATGGATTTTTTAAAAAAATTTTTGAATAAAAAGGTTATGAAATTTAAATTTATTTCAATTTTTTGAATTTATTTTATTTTATCAGGACAATATAAATATTTTAGTACTTGGTTTGGGCACCTTTGGCACCTGCAAGTGCTTTAATGCTCGACTAGGCATGCCAGTAATTAAAGTTCTGCACAAATTTTGGAATGAAACCAAACCTGAATAAGACGTTCTATGAGTTTTACTATCTTTGGTTGTTAATTGGAACATCGTATTTCATCTTTTTCAACATGGACCCACAAACTCTCAATAGGGTTCATGTCCAGGTGAATTTCCAGGCCATGGAAGTACCTCTACGCCATCTGTGTTTGAACCATCTCTTTACTGACTTCCGCTGAGATGGACATGGGGCGGAAGTCCTGTTGGAAAAATCCAACGTTCTATCGCCCATAACCACCCCTTGTGTTTGAGGAGTAATCACGAGTTGTAGTACACCTGTCATATAGCCATTATGCTGGTCCATGGTGCCTTCAACAATCATCAATCGACTTGGGGCCATGAACAGAAATGGCACCCCACACCATGATTTTCTGTGGAAATTTTACCGTTTTTTTCAGGCCTTCGAGTTTAAATTCCTCCATCCTGATCACCCTTCTCAAACGCTCTGCACACTGATCAACAAGGCCACAGCCAAATGGCTGGATTCATCAGCAGAATACCCCAATCTGGAGCAACTATTATAACACACGATATGACAGTAGGAAAAGCATAGGGGAAGATGATGCAAGTAGGTCAAACAAGTCCAGAAATTCATGACTTTTATAACCATAGGATGGGTTGATATTTCCCTAGTAATAATGATATTTTTCAAGTTGTTCATTTGCGATGTTTACTTTAATAACAAATTGCTCTATTTGTGGAGTGATAAAAGAAATAATTAGTTATATTGCCATCAACTCTTACCTGCTCCCATTGCCCAGAAGTCCAATGATTATGAGTCTGAGCCCAGGCATTACGTGCCCGTTCATTTCCTAAAGTTAGTTAGGCTTCTTTCTTGGGACGATAGGCTCTTTAATCCGCAGCATCTAATAGCCTCCTATTGCGCGGTTCTTCCCGTAGAATAATAATCCCTCTGCTAATAGAAAACATTGGAAAGCTTCCGTACATGATAGGTCTTCTATTTTCAGAGAAATTTGACGTATTTTGTCTGTTCCTCCCTGGCTGTTGTTTTTCTTTTCTTTCCAACATTTAAAACAAACCTATTTGAGCTCAAACTGTTACCGTATTTCAATTTCTTCTTAATATTTACTAACTGTTTGAGTTGAAACCCCAAGTTTTTGCTGCTATATTCTTTCTTTTTAAGGTTGCTCCCACAAGCAAATAACACATGTTATAATCTGGGTCCGACTCTTCCGTGGGACTCAAATCACTAACCTTACCCATATTTGATCACTTTTTATCATTCTAGCGAAGAAATATCTGAAAAATAATGGTAATTATTATTGAAATAATACCATAAAACACTAGTATTATACACTAATTATAACAAAAAATTAAAAGGTGTAAAACATCGCTAAAACACACAACTCCCCCGTAAAAGCAGGATAGCAACTGAACGTGGACAAATTATATAATAACCACATATAATTCACCAAATCTTGTCATTGTTGCCAGATACCTTGCCCACTAATATTGAAGTTGTGGTAAAATAAATAGGATAAATATTTATATTATGTCCCCTGCTTCTTAAATTTTTTAAAAAAGGTGAAAAAAAATATATCCATGGATACAATTTTTACCAAAAACTACGACACCACTCTCTTTTCCAAACATCCGACTCACATGCCTCACGCACACTACTGGACCACGACCGCCTCCCACTACTATCGCCACACTCCGCCCGCCATCGCCACGGCAGCCCCTAGCCAAATCTACTACCATCTAACATAGATCACGATATAATCATACTCTATGTAATACAATATCATAATATCAGGCACAGATGAGAAGTGTATATCATACGATAAGCGATCGTTTATATATATATATAGTATATTATAATATATATTATATATTATATATCATATGATATTCATATATATATATATATATACTTTATATAATTCATCCTCCTATCCCCAGATGATTAGGGATGAGGTATGTAGCATGCAACAGAAACAGAAAAAGTAGAGAAGACATTCATGCAAATCGAAAAGAAAGCTGTTCTCTTTATACCCCAGTGAAAAATCATCATAATATAAAAAACGTCCACATATAATCTTCGCATAGACTGAGAATGACCTTTCACTGTGTATCTCGTCAATGTGGGGTTATCCCCTGGAGCATAGCCCACAAACTATTACCCCCTTCCACAAAACCTCTCAACTTCACTCCTGAGACCGCTCCTCTCGCCAAACTACTCAGGTCTCAGGCTCAGTGATCCCGGATAGGCAAATTCCTTTATACTGAACACCCGAGATATTTCCACTTTTTCAATCAGCTCGAGTGAGTCCAAGAGTGTTTCATTGATTTCCCAGCACGCCACTTGGAGCGGGTGCCGGACCACTTTACATTTTATAGGTTGCCTTGCGTTGCATTATGCCCCACAACCGGGAACTTTAGTCAATCCCATCTATTCGTAAGTTATCTGAATCAACTCTTGCAAAATTATTTGCAGAATATTCTGGACCCAAGCTTTGGAAATTTTTTGAATCTGATAAGCAATCAACAAAATTTCTGAAGAATCAGTGACAGAACTTATAGCCAATACAAGTCTTCTTCATCACTAACTTTGGATAAATCATCAATTATGGATTCTATTTATTTTGAGACTATTTTGAGTTATTTGCACATTTACAACTTTCTCATTTTGCTGATTAACATTAATAATTGTAGTGAGTATCAAATTCTCAGCAATAATTTGACTTTGGTATATCCAAGAAGATTCTATATTTTCAGATTAGTACTTTTGATAAAGTTTGGCTGACCAGGTATAAACATTCTACAATAAGTAACTTTTCTCATTACTAAACTTATACTTTCCTTATACTAATTGTACTTGTAAATTTGCAGAAAATAATAATAAGAATAGAACGATGATGATAATAATAAAATAATAATACTCATAGTTTTTTAAGTTAATTTTTTCTTTTTTCTTTAATGATTTGTATTTGAAAAGTTCTTCCTTTTATTTTATAGTACTGAATAGTTTTCCAGGTGGATAGGACTAAAGAGATTTACATTCGTCTTTTTTTATGATAAATATATTAATTTATTATTATTCATTATTATTATTATATTATTATTCTATGTATCATCTATTATTATTTATTATTCCGTAAAATCTACTCTTCTTTTCCCCTCACTTCCGTCACTTGTGAAACGTGTATGCATCCTGGTAAGATAGAGTACTTGATATATTGTCTTGGTGGTTGGTTCTATAATGCAGTAGTACTATTAATTTAAAAATCATGTGTAAGTGTGTGTCAGTACATGTTGGCGAAGACCGATCCGCTGTGAGTATAGTGACCGAATAGAAGTGAAAAGTAGATTATATTGAATGATCGGTCCCGAATGTAACTGATAAGGGTAGAGTAAATATTGTGAGTTATGGCAGAGGCTCTAAGTAAATTTATAAGTGTGCGAATGATAGGAGAGAATTGTACGTATATATATAGGTATGATTGTATATATTATTTATATATATAGTTATATATGAGTGATGACTAATGATAGTAGTTAGGTGAGCCGCACGCTATGGGCTACAGGGTACATATGAACCTTTAATACTAATTATTATGCACGATCTTTTTATAGTGTAGGTTCATAACAATTACATTTTGTGTTTGTTCTACTATAGAGGTGAGTAATTTATTCTGATCTGGTTAATACGAGCTCGTCACTTATTAAATTTAACTAGTATATAGTTACGTGGGGCTCAGGTATGATGAGTCAGGTATACTATTATTCTTATTTACGACGTTCTGTCATGCTTTCTTACCTACCGCTTTTACTCTATTCCATTGCTCTTGACGTGCACAGCACCTACCCCATTAATAGCTTGGGTGAGCAAAAGGAGGTAATTAATAGGCGTAAAAGGAAAGTATGGAAAATAAGTAATAAATAATATCTATATATATAATTTATATAATATTAATATTATAAATATGATATTAATATATATTCATATTATAGTGTATTAATTATATATAGTAATTTATATTGTAAGTGCTAGGTTAAGTTTTTTGTTCAATAATATAGATTATTCTTTTTTGTTGAATATTTATATTATGCAAATAGTATTTATTAATCAATGTAAACTTTTTAATTATATTTCATATGTATTGTTTAAAAGTTACTATAATATGTATTCTTATCTGAATAAATTAGCCTACTTTATTTTGAGTTGGCTTATAGTATAAATTTAGGAAAGTGATAGATTAAGTAGATTAAGATAATTAATAATTATGAAATATTAATAACTTACAGATAAGATAGATAGTGATATAATGGAAGATATTATTTTTAAATTTTTTTATTCCAGTTTATTTATAGGCTATTTCTATGAAACCGAATATTATTGGAAAATGTTATTTGAAATATTTTAATTAAAAATAATTAATATTTATTATATTTACTATATTAATTCTTAGTCATATTAATTAATCTATATCCTGATATGTATTGGAATATCTTTTCTTTGTTATTTTTCAATTTTTTTAAATAGTTTATGTGTCACGAACCCAAAATTGTGGTATTGGGACTTGTATCCAAAAGCGGAAAATCTCCCAAGAGTATACATTCATTAAATTAGTGTATCTGGATTGGATGCTGTGTATGTATTGCTTATGGTACCCCTATCTTATTTATGATCCCCTGGATGATAAGATTTGTATATATAATTATTTATATATACATTATATATTTATACCTTAGACAATTATAACTGACTACCCAGTTTTATATTGGTATAATAAGTGTTTGACGATATGAAATGTATATATGCCTCGGTCGAGACTCGAAGCATGCTGCGTTAGGTATCTAGTCATTTAACATACAATCTAGGACTCCTCTGATGGGTCCTCAGACAATTTAATTGTTTGGTAATAAGTACTCGTATATATATTTATAAAATAATTAAAGTCTCTCTCTCAGTTCTCTCTCATGCTCTCTATCTTCCTCTTCATAATCTGATAGCTTCGCTCTTATAATTAAATCCAAATAACTTATTAAAATTAGAGAAGCAAAAGAAAACTATCAGAAAATTAAACTAAGCTATAGGTATATTATCTCACCCCACGAATAAGAAAACGGGATTTTATTTTTTTCAATGTAAAAAAATCAACCAGAACACGAAATGTAATAAAAACATAATGTAATAAAAATTTTTGTTTATTTTTCAATTATAAGTTATAGTAATTAATAATATTTTTTCATAAAGTTTATATAGTTTATATAGATATAAATTATGCAAATGTGCTCTAATTTGGACATTTTTTTGGTTCAATTTTCTACTACAAGGTGTGTATAAAAGCC
>JABUQX010071993.1:0-13740 GCA_015478945.1 Trachelipus rathkii | reverse complement strand
CTCTCTCATTCTCTCTCTCTCTCTCTCTCTCTCTCTCCTTCCTCTCTCTCTCTCCCTCTCTCTCTCTCTCTCTTCTCTCTCTTCTCTCTCTCTCTCTCCTCTTCTCTCTCTCTCTCAAAATATTCCAGTCGAAAAAATGAGAAGCTACTACACACAAACACACTGACAATTACCAAAAAATCACACACTACTGCAAGCGAGGAAAAAAAACAAAAAAAGAAAAAAAAAATAGGAACCCAAGAATTTACTTATAAAACGTAATAATGAAGAGATCAAGAACCGACTAGAATTAGGATTCTCGAACAGCAATTGTCCTCTCATTTTACATTTTGACACCGCACTGTTTCTTGACTGACTGTTTTTGACTGTTTTTGGAACTGACTGTTTTTGACTGACTGTTTTTGACCTGTTTTGACTGTTTTGACTGACTGTTTTTGAATGTTTTTGACTGTTGGTTTACTGTTTTGATGTTTTTTGGACTGTTTTGATGTTTTTGAAATGTCTGTTTTTTGACTGGTTTTGACTGTTTTTGGACTGTTTGACTTGTTTTTGGACTTTTTTGACTGTTTTTGACTATTTTGACTGTTTTTGACTGACTGTTTTTTGAGACTGTTTTTGGACTGTTTTTGACTGTTTGACTGTTTTTGACTGTTTTGACTGTTTTTGACTATTTACTGTTTTTTGACTGTTTTTGACTTTTTTAGAGAGTTTTTGAACTGTTTTTGAACTGACTGTATATTGACTGTTTTTGACTAGATTTATTGACTAGTTTTATGACTTTTTTGGACTGACTGTTTTTGACTTTTTGACTGACTGTTTTTGGCTGTTTTTGATTTTGGACTGTTTATTGACTGACTGTTTTTGACTGTTTTTGACTGTTTTTGACTTTTTTTTGACTGTTTTTGACTGTTTTTTGACTGTTTTTTGACTGTTTTTTGACTGTTTTTTGACTGTTTTTGACTGTTTTTGTCTGTTTTTTTACTGTCTGTTTTTGACTGTTTTTGACTGTTTTGACTGTTTTGTGACTGTTTTTTGACTGTGTTTTTTGACTGACTGTTTTTGATGTTTTTGACTGACTGTTTTTGGACTGTTTTTGACTGTTTTTTTGACTGACTGTTTTTGACTGTTTTGACTGACTGTTTTGACTGTTTTTGACTGTTTTTGACTGACTGTTTTTGACTGACTGTTTTTGACTGTTTTTGACTGACTGTTTTTGACTGTTTTTGACTGTTTTTGACTGTTTTTGACTGTTTTGACTGTTTTTGACTGTTTTTGACTGTTTTTGACTGTTTTTGTCTGTTTTTGACTGACTGTTTTATTGACTGTTTTTTGGACTGGAACTGTTTTTGACTGTTATTTGAATCACGATGTTTTTGACCTGGACTGTTTTGACTGTTTTTTGACTGTTTTTGACTGTTTTTGTCTGACTGTTTTTGAATGTTTTTGACTGTTTTTTACTGTTTTTGACTGTTTTTGACTGTTTTTGACTGTTTTTGACTGACTGTTTTTGACTGTTTTTGACTGTTTTTTTGACTGTTTTTGACTGTTTTTGACTGTTTTTGACTGTTTTGACTGTTTTTGCATGTTTTTGACTGGTTTTTTGATTGACTGTTTGACTGTTTTCGACTTGTTTTGACTGTTTTTAGACTGTTTTTTGATTTGACTGTTTTTGACTTTTTTGACTGTTTTTTTGACTGTTTTTGACTGACTGTTTTTGACTGTTTTTGACTGTTTTTGACTGTTTTTGACTGTTTTTGACTGACTGTTTTTGACTGTTTTTGACTGACTGTTTTTGACTGTTTTGACTGTTTTTTGACTGACTGTTTTTGGACTGTTTTTGACTGACTGTTTTTGACTGGTTTTTTTGGGGACTGACTGTTTTTGACTGACTGCTTTTTTGACTGTTTTTGACTGACTTGTTTTGACTGTTTTTGGACTGTTTTGACTGTTTTGACTGTTTTTGGACTGTTTTTGACTGTTTTTAGACTGTTTTTGACTGTTTTTTGACTGTTTGACTGTTTTATTGACTGTTTTTGACTGTTTTGACTGTTTTGACTGACTGTTTTTTTGAACTGTTTTTGTTGACTGTTTTTGCTTGTTTTTGACTGTTTTTGACTGATTTTTTTTTCTTGACTGTTTTTGACTGTTTGACTGGACTGTTTTGACTGTTTTTTGACTGTTTTTGACTGTTTTGGACTGTTTTTGACTGTTTTCTTGGACTGTTTTGACTGTTTTTTGACTGTTTTTGACTGTTTTTGACTGACTGTTTTTGACTGTTTTTGACTGTTTTTGACTGTTTTTGACTGTTTTTGACTGTTTTTGACTGACTGTTTTTGACTGTTTTTGACTGTTTTTGACTGTTTGTTGTTTTTTGTCTGTTTTTAATGTTTTGACTGTTTATGACTGTTTATTGACTGACTGTTTTTGACTGTTTTTGACTGACTGTTTGACTGACTGTTTTTGACTGTTTTTGACTGACTGTTTTTCACTGTTTTGACACTGTTTTTGACTGGATTTTGACTGTTTTTGGACTGTTTTTGGACTGTTTTGACTGTTTTTGACTGTTTTGTGACTGTTTTTGACTGACTGTTATTTGACTTGTTTTTTGACTGACTGTATTTGACTATTTGACTGTTTTTGACTGTTTTTGACTGTTTTGACTGTTTTTGACTGTTTTTGACTGTTTTTGACTGTTTTTGACTGTTTTTGACTGACTGTTTTTGACTGTTTTTGACTGAATGTTTTTGACTGACTGTTTTTGACTGTTTTTGACTGACTGTTTTTGACTGTTTTTGACTGACTGTTTTTGGCTGTTTTTTTTCTGACTGACTGGTTTTTGACTGACTGTTTTGACTGTTTTGACTGTTTTTGACTGTTTTTGAACTGTTTTTGACTGTTTTGACTGTTTTTGGCTGTTTTGACTGTTTTTGACTGTTTTGACTGTTTGTTGATGTTTTGCTGTTTTGACTGTTTTTGACTGGTTTTTGACTGTTTTTGATTTTACTGTCTGACTGTTTTTGACTTTTTTTGACTGTTTTTGACTGTTTTTTTTGACTGTTTTTGACTGTTTTTGACTGACTGTTTTTGACTGTTTTTGACTGACTGTTTTTGACTGTTTTTGACTGTTTTTGACTGTTTTTGACTGTTTTGACTGTTTTTGACTGTTTTTGACTGTTTTTGACTGTTTTTGACTGTTTTTGACTGACTGTTTTTGACTGTTTTTTTTTGACTTTTTGACTGTTTTTGACTGACTGTTTTTGACTGTTTTTGACTGTTTTTGACTGTTTTGACTGTTTGATTCTTTTTTGACTGTTTTTGTCTGTTTTTGACTGACTGTTTTTTGACTGTTTTTGACTGACTGTTTTTGACTGACTGTTTTTGACTGTTTTTGACTGTTTTTGACTGACTGTTTTTGACTGACTGTTTTTGACTGTTTTTGTACTGTTTTTGACTGTTTTTGACTTTTTTTGACTGTTTTTGACTGTTTTTGACTGTTTTTGATTTTTTTTGTCTGTTTTTGACTTTTTTGACTGTTTTGACTGACTGTTTTTGACTGTTTTTGACTGTTTTTGACTGTTTTTGACTGTTTTTGACTGTTTTTGACTGTTTTTGACTGTTTTTGACTGACTGTTTTTGACTGTTTTTGACTTACTGTTTTTGACTGACTGTTTTTGACTGTTTTTGACTGTTTTTGACTGTTTTTGACTGTTTTGACTTTTGACTGTTTTTTGACTGTTTTGACTGTTTTTGGCTGACTGTCTTTTGACTGTTTTTGACTGACTGTTTTTACTGACTGTTATTTTGATGGTTTTTAGACCGACTGTTTTGACTCGTATTTGACTTGTTTTGCTTGACTGTTTTTGATCTGACTGCTTTTTGACTGATATATATTTGGACTGTTTTTGACTGTTTTATACTGTTTTTGACTGAATGTTTTTGACTGTTTTTGACCTTTTTACTGTTTTTGACTGTTTTTTGACTGTTTTGACTGTTTTTGACTTTTTACTGTTTTTGTCTGTCTGTTTTTGACTGTTTTTGACTGTTTTTGACTGTTTTTGACTGTTTTTGACTGTTTTTGACTGTTTTTGACTGTTTTTGACTGTTTTTGACTGACTGTTTTTGACGATGTTTTGGACTGTTTTTGACTGTTGTTTGACTGTTTTGACTGTTATTTGACTGTTTTTTGACTGTTGACTGTTTTTGACTGACTGTTTTGGACTGTTTTTTGACTGTTTATGACTGTTTTTGACTGTTTTTGGACCTGTTTTTTGACTGGTTTTTGACTGTTTTTTTACTGTTTTTTTGTGTTTGACTGTTTTTGACTGTTTTTGATGTTTTTGCTGTTTTTGACTGTTTTTGGACTGACTGTTTTTGACTTTGTTTTTGACTGTTTTGACTGGTTTTGACTGTGTTGACTGTTTTTGATGTTTTTGACTGTTTTTGACTGTTTGACTGTTTTTAGACTGTTTTTTGACTGTTTTTTGACTGTTTTTTGACTGTTTTTGATGTTTTTTGACTTTTTTGACTGTTTTTGACTCTTGGGTTTTGACTGTTTTGACTGACGTTTTTTGACTGTTTCCTTGGACTGACTGTTTTTGACTGTTTTTGACTTTTTTTTTGACTGTTTTTTTTGGACTGTTTTTGACTGTTTTTGACGTTTTTTGACTGTTTTTTGACTGTTTTTGACTGTTTTTGACTGTTTTTGGACTGTTTTTTGACTGACTGTTTTTGACTGACTGTTTTGACTGTTTTGACTGTTTTTGACTGTTTTTGACTGTTTTTGACTGTTTTTGACTGACTGTTTTTTGACTGTTTTTGACTGTTTTTGACTGTTTTTTACTGTTTTTGACTGACTGCTTTTGACTGTTTTTTTGTTGACTGACTGTTTTTGGATCTGTTTTGACTTGACTGTTTTTGACTTGTTTTTTGACTGTTTTTGCTGTTTTTGACTGTTTTTGACTGTTTTGATTGGTTTGACTGTTTTGACTGTTTTTGATGGTTTTTGGATGGACTGTTTTTAACTGTTTGAGCTTGTTTTTTTACGACTGTTTTTGACTGAACAGTTTTTTGACTGTTTTTTGACTGTTTTTGGACTGTTTTTTCTTGACTGGTTTGTGTGTGTGTGTTTGTACTACAGTTTTTTGACTGTTTTTGACTGTTTTTGATGGACTGTTTTGACTGATTTTACTGTTTTATTGACTGACTGTTTTGACTGTTTTTAGACTGTTTTTGACTGTTTTTTTGACTGTTTTTTGACTGTTTTTGACTGTTTTTGACTGTTTTTGACTGTTTTTGACGTTTTTCACTTGTTTTGACTATTTTGACTGTTTTTGACTGTTTGACTGTTTTGACTGTTTGACTGTTTTCGACTGTTTTTGACTGTTTGACTGTTTTTGACTGTTTTTGACTGACCTGTTTTTGACTGTTTTGATCTGACTGTTTATTGACTTGAACCAGTTTTTGGACTGGTTTTTTATGTTTTTTGACTTTGACTGTTTGACTGTTTTCGACTGTTTTTGACTATTTTTGACTGTTTTTGACTGTTTTTGACTGTTTTTGACTGTTTTTTTTTGACTGTTTTTGACTGTTTTTGACTGTTTTTGACTGTTTTTGACTGTTTTTTGGACTGACTTTTTTGACTGTTTCTTGACTGTTTTGACTGTTTTGACTGTTTTTGACTGTTTTTGACTGTTTTTTGGACTGTTTTTGACTTGTTGGGGTGTTTCTTGACGACTGTTTTTGACTTGTTTTTGACTGACTGTTTTGACTGTTTTTGACTGATGACTGTTTTTGACTGTTTTTGACTGTTTTTGACTGTTTTTGATTGACTGTTTTTGACTGTTTTTGACTGTTTTTGACTGTTTTTGACTGTTTTTGACTGACTGTTTTTGACTGTTTTTGACTGTTTTTGACTGTTTTTTGACTGTTTTTTGACTGTTTTTTGACTTTTTTGACTGTTTTTTGACTGTTTTTTGACTGTTCTTTGACTGTTTTTGACTGTTTTTGACTGTTTTGACTGTTTTTGACTGTTTTTGATGTTTTGACTGTTTTTACTGTTTTGACTGTTTTTGACTGTTTTTGACTGTTTTTGACTGTTTTTGACTGTTTTTTGACTGTTTTTTTTGTATTGACTGTTTTTGATTGTTTTTTACTGTTTTTGACTGTTTTGACTGTTTTTGACTGTTTTTGCTGTTTTTGAACTTTTTTTTGACTGCTGTTTTGACTGTTTTTTGATCTGACTGTTTTTTGACTGACTGTTTATTGACTGTGTTTGACTGGACTGTTTTGATGTTTTTTTGACTGATGTTTTGACTGTTTATTGACTTTTTTGACTGACTGGTTTGACTGACTGTTTCTTGACTGTTTTGACTGACTTTTTTGACTGTTTTTGACTGTTTTTGACTGTTTTTGACTGTTTTTGACTGTTTTTGACTGTTTTTGACTGTTTTTGACTTTTTTGACTGTTTTTGACTGTTTTTGACTGTTTTTGTTTGTTTTTTTTAGTTTTTGACTGAACTGGTTTGTGACTGTTTTTGCTGTTTTGACTGTTTATTGACTGTTTTGACTGGTTTTTGACTGTGTTTTTGACTGACTGTTTTTGACTGTTTTTTTGACTGACTGTTTTTGACTGTTTGTTGACTGTTTCTGATTGACTGTTTTTGACTGTTTTTGACTGTTTTTGACTGTTTTTGACTGTTTTTGACTGTTTTTGACTGACTGTTTTGACTGTTTTTTGACTGACTGTTTTTGACTGTTTTTGACTGTTTTTGACTGTTTTTGACTGTTTTTGACTGTTTTTGACTGTTTTTGACTGACTGTTTTTGTCTGACTGTTTTTGACTGTTTTTGACTGACTGTTTTTGACTGTTTTTGACTGTTTTTGACTGACTGTTTTTGACTGACTGTTTTTTGACTGTTTTTGACTGACTGTTTTTGACTGTTTTTGACTGTTTTTGGACTGGTTTTTGACTTTTTTGACTGTTTTTTGACTTTTTTGACTGTTTGACTGTTTTGACTGTTTTTGACTGACTGTTTTTGACTGTTTTTGACTGTTTTTGACTGTTTTTGACTGTTTTTGACTGTTTTTGACTGTTTTTTTTTTTGACTGTTTTTGACTGTTTTTGACTGACTGTTTTTGACTGTTTTTGACTGTTTTTGACTGACTGTTTTTGACTGTTTTTGACTGACTGTTTTTGACTGTTTTTGACTGTTTTTGACTGTTTTTGACTGTTTTTGACTGTTTTTGCTGACTGCTTTTGGACTACTATCTTCCCCCTGGCGTTTGACCTGCTCTCTTGCAGTCTTGGACTGTTTCTTTGACTCGCTTTTTGACTGTTTTTACTGTTTTTGACTTTTTTTGACTGTTTTTGACTGTTTTTGACTGACTGTTTTGACTGTTTTGACTGTTTTTGACTGTTTTTGACTGTTTTGACTGTTTTTGACTGTTTTTGACTGTTTTTGACTGTTTTTGACTGTTTTTGACTGTTTTTGACTGTTTTTGACTGTTTTTGACTGACTGTTTTTGACTGTTTTTGACTGTTTTTGACTGTTTTTGACTGTTTTTGACTGTTTTTGACTGTCTGTTTTTGACTGTTTTGACTGTTTTTGACTTTTTTGACTGACTTTTTTATTGACTGTTTTTGACTGACTGTGTTTGACTGACGTTTTTGACTGTTTTTGACTGACTGTTTTTGACTGTTTTTGACTGTTTTTTGACTGTTTTTGACTGACTGTTTTTGACTGACTGTTTTTGACTGTTTTTGACTGACTGTTTTTGACTGTTTTTGACTGTTTTTGACTGTTTTTGACTGTTTTTGACTGTTTTTGACTGTTTTTGACTGTTTTGACTGTTTTTGACTGTTTTTGACTGTTTTTGACTGTTTTTGACTGACTGTTTTTGACTGTTTTTGACTGACTGTTTTTGACTGTTTATTGACTGGCTGGTTTTGGACTGACTGTTTTGACGTTTTTGACTGACTGTTTGTTTGACCTGTTTTTGGACTGTTTTTGACTGTTTTTTGACTGTGTTTTGGACTGTTTTTGACTGTTTTTGACTGTTTTGACTGTTTTTGACTGACTGTTTTGCTGTTGTTTGATGACTGTTTTTGGAGTTATTGACTGTTATTTGACTTGTTTTGACTGTTTTTGACTGACTGTTTTGACTGTTGACTGTTTTTGACTTTTTGACTGTTTTTGACTGTTTTTGACTGTTTTTGACTGTTTTTGACTTTTTGACTGACTGTTTTTGACTGTTTTTGACTGACTGTTTTTGACTGACTGTTTTTTGACTGTTTTTGACTGACTGTTTTTGACTGTTTTTGACTGTTTTTGACTGTTTTTGACTGACTGTTTTTGACTGTTTTTGACTGACTGTTTTTGACTTTTTGACTGTTTTTGACTGTTTTTGACTGTTTTTGACTGTTTTTGACTGTTTTTGACTGTTTTTGACTGTTTGTTTTTGACTGTTTTTGACTGACTGTTTTTGACCTGACTGTTTTTGACTGTTTTTGGACTGACTGTTTTTGACTGGTTTGACTGACTGTTTTTGACTTTTTTGACTGTTTTTTGACTGTTTTGACTGACTGTTTTTTTGACTGACTGTTTTGTGTCTGTTTTTGACTGTTTTTGACTGTTTTTGACTGTTTTTGACTGTTTTTGACTGTTTTGACTGTTTTTGACTGTTTTTGACTGTTTTTGACTGACTGTTTTGACTGTTTTTTGACTGTTTTTGACTGTTTTTGACTGACTGTTTTTGACTGTTTTTGACTGACTGTTTTTGACTGTTTTTGACTTTTTTTACTGTTTTTGACTGTTTTTGACTGTTTTTGACTGTTTTTGACTGTTTTTGACTGTTTTTGACTGACAGTTTTTGACTGTTTTTGACTGTTTTTGACTGTTTTTGACTGTTTTTGACTGTTTTGACTGTTTTTGACTGACTGTTTTTGTCTGTTTGTGGACTGTTTTCTTGACTGACTTTTTGCTGACAGTTTTTTGATGTTTTTGACTGACTGTTTTTGACTGTTTTTGACTGTTTTTGACTGTTTTTGACTGTTTTTGACTTACTGTTTTTGACTGTTTTTGACTGTTTTTGACTGTTTTTGACTGTTTTTGACTGACTGTTTTTGACTGTTTTTGACTGTTTTTGACTGTTTTTGACTGTTTTTGACTGACTGTTTTTGACTGTTTTTGACTGTTTTTGACTGTTTTTGACTGTTTTTGACTGACTGTTTTTGACTGTTTTTGACTGTTTTTGACTGTTTTTGACTGTTTTTGACTGACTGTTTTTGACTGTTTTTGACTGTTTTTGACTGTTTTTGACTGTTTTTGACTGACTGTTTTTGACTGTTTTTGACTGTTTTTGACTGTTTTTGACTGTTTTTGCTGTTTTTGACTGACTTTTTTTGGACTGTTTTTGACTGTTTTTGACTGTTTTTGACTGTTTTTGACTGTTTTTGACTGTTTTTGACTGTTTTTGACTGACTGTTTTTGACTGACTGTTTTTGACAGTCAAAAACAGTCAGTCAAAAACAGTCAAAAACAGTCAAAATCAGTCAAAAACAGTAAAAAACAGTCAAAAACAGTCAGTCAAAAACAGTCAAAAACAGTCAAAAAAAGACAGTCAAAAACAGTCAAAAACAGTCAAAAACAGTCAAAAACAGTCAAAAACAGTCAAAAACAGTCAGTCAAAAACAGTCAAAAACAGTCAAAAACAGTCAAAAACAGTCAAAAACAGTCAAAAACAGTCAGTCAAAACAGTCAGTCAAAAACAGTCAAAAACAGTCAGTCAAAAACAGTCAAAAAACAGTCAAAAACAGTCAAAAAACAGTTCAAAAAAACAGTCAAAAACAGTAAAAAAACAGTCAAAACAAAACAGTCAAAAAACAGTCAAAAACAGTAAAAAACAGTCAAAAACAGTCAAAAACAGTCAGTCAAAAACAGTCAAAAACAGTCAAAAAAAGTCAAAAACAGTCAAAAACAGTCAAAAACAGTCAAAAAACAGTCAAAAACAGTCAAAAACAGTCAGTCAAAAACAGTCAAAAACAGATCAAAACAGTCAAAAAACAGTCAGGTCAAAAACAGTCAGTCAAAAACATGTCAAAAACAGTCAGTCAAAAACATGTCAAAAAACAGTCAAAAAAAGTCAAAAAACAGTCAAAAACAGTCAAAAACAGTCAAAAACAGTCAAAAACAGTCAAAAACAGTCAAAAACAGTCAAAAACAGTCAAAAACAGTCAGTCAAAAACAGTCAAAACAGTCAAAAAACAGTCAAAAACAGTCAAAAAAAGTCAAAAACAGTCAAAAACAGTCAAAAAACATTCAGACAAAAACAGTCAAAAACAGTCAGTAAAAAACAGTCAAAAACAGTCAGTAAAAAACAACCAAAAACAGTCAAAAACAGTCAGTCAAAAACAGTCAGTCACAAAAAAACAGTCAAAAAAACAGTCAAAAACAGTAAAAAACAGACAAAAAAAAAACAGACAAAAACAGTCAAAAAACAGTCAAAAAAACAGTCAAAAACAGTCAAAAACAGTCAAAAACAGTCAAAAACAGTCAAAACAGTCAAAAACAGTTTCAAAAACAGTCAAAACAGTCAAAAAAACAGTCCAAAAACAGTCAAAAACAGTTCAAAAAAACAGTCACATGATGAGTACAGAAGATTTTTACTCTTCGGTCAGCGGAATTTCGAACCGTTAGACTCCGCGTTGCTGAGTTAACAACAACCGGATGCCTTTATCCACCTAGGCCATCCACGTCCCCAATAAAAGACGCTTCAAACGTAGTTTTTAAAGCACCCGGTTTTCTCATCCCAAAAACAGTCAAAAACAGTCAAAAACAGTAACAGTCAGTCAAAAACAGTCAAAAAACAGTCAGTCAAAAACAGTCAAAAACAGTAAAAAACAGTCAAAAACAGTCAAAAACAGGTCAAAACAGTTCAAAAACAGTCGAAAACAGTCAAAAACAGTCAAAAACAGTCAGTCAAAACAGTCAAAAACAGTCAAAAACAGTCAAAAACAGTCAAAAACAGTCAAAAACAGTCAGTCAAAAACAGTCAGACAAAAACAGTCAAAAACAGTCAAAAACAGTCAAAAAAAAAAAAAAACAGTAACAAAAACAGTCAAAAAACAGTCAAAACAGTCAAAAACAGTCAAAAAGTCAAAAACAGTCAAAAACAGTCAAAAAACAGTCAAAAAACAGTCAAAACAGTCAAAAACAGTCAGTCAAAAACAGTCAAAAACAGTCAGTCAAAAACAGTCAGTCAAAAACAGTCAAAAACAGTCAGTCAAAAACAGTCAAAAACAGTCAAAAACAGTCAAAAAACAGTCAAAAACAGTCAAAACAGTCAAAAAAACAGTCAAAAACAGTCAAAAACAGTCAAAAACAGTCAAAAACAGTCAAAAACAGTCAGTCAAAAACAGTCAAAAACAGTCAAAAACAGTCAAAAACAGTCAAAAACAGTCAAAAACAGTCAAAAACAGTCAAAAACAGTCAGTCAAAAACAGTCAAAAACAGTCAGTCAAAAACAGTCAAAAACAGTCAGTCAAAAACAATCAAAAACAGTCAAAAACAGTCAGTCAAAAACAGTCAAAAACAGTCAAAAACAGTCAAAAAACAGTCAAAAACAGTCAAAAACAGTCAAAAACAGTCAAAAAACAGCAAAAAACAGTCAAAAAACAGACAAAAAACAGTCAAAAAACAGTCAAAAAACAGTCAAAAAACAGTCAAAAAAAAGTCAAAAAACAGTCAAAAACAGTCAAAAAACAGTCAAAACAGTCAAAAACAGTCAAAAACAGTCAAAAAACAGTCAAAAAACAGTCAAAAAACAGTAAAAAAACAGTCAAAAACAGTCAGTCAAAAACAGTCAGTCAAAAACAGTCAAAACACAGTTAAAAAAAAACAGTCAGTTCGTATCTCGTGCGAAATATTCTTAAAATCTATGTAAAGACAGTAAAAACAGTCAAAACAGTCAAAAAAATAGTCAAAAAACACAGTCGAAACAGTTAAAAACAAGTCCAAAGAAACAGTCAAAAAAACAGTCAAAAAACAGTCAAAAAACAGTCAAAACAGTCAAAAAACAGTCAAAAACAGTCAAAAACAGATCAAAAACAGTCAAAAACAGTCAAAAACAGTCAAAAACAGTCAAAAACAGTCAAAAAACAGTCAAAAACAGTCAAAAACAGTCAGTAAAAAACAGTCAAAAACAGTCAAAAACAGTCAAAAACAGTCAAAAACAGTCAAAAACAGTCAAAAACAGTCAAAAACAGTCAAAAACAGTCAAAAACAGTCAAAAACAGTCAGTCAAAAACAGTCAGTCAAAAACAGTCAAAAACAGTCAAAAAAAACAAAAACAGACAAAAAACAGTCAAAAAACAGTCAAAAAAAGTCAAAAAAACAGTCAAAAAACAGTCAAAAAACAGTCAAAAAACAGTCAAAAAACAGTCAAAAAACATTCAGTCAAAAACAGACAAAAACAGTCAGTCAAAAAACAGTCAAACAAAAACAAAAACAAAAACAGACAAAAACAGTCAAAAAACAGTCAAAAAAACAGTCAAAAACAGTCAAAAATAGTCAAAAACAGTCGAAAACAGTTAAAAACAGTCAAAAACAGTCAAAAACAGTCAAAAACAGTCAAAAACAGTCAAAAACAGTCAAAAAACAGTCAAAAACAGTCAAAAACAGTCAAAAACAGTCAAAAACAGTCAAAAACAGTCAAAAACAGTCAAGTCAGGAAAACGAGATACAAAAAACAGATTCAAAAAGAAAACACTCAGTCAAAAAACCAGTCAAAAAAGCAAGTCAGTCAAAAACTATGTCGCAAACAATACCTACCAATACATTCATAAACGGGGGCAGATGTGTGATGGTTCTAAAAACAGGTACAAAAACCAAACCTAACACAGTCAAAAACAGTCAAAACAGTCAAAACAGTCAAAAACAAGTCAAAACACAGTCAAAAAACAGTCAAAAAACAGTTCAAAAAAACAGTCAAAAACAAGTCAAAAACCGTCAGTCAAAAAAAGTCAAAAACAGTCAAAACAGTCAAAACAGTCAAAAAGTGTCAGTCAAATACCTCGTTGAAACAGTCAAAAATGTCAGTTACAAAAATCAGTCATTTCAAAAACAGGAACTACCACTCTTAACTACCACTCTACAACCACTCTACTACCAACTCTGTAATCAGGACAGTCTTTTTTTGACCTCACTCTTAACAACCTACTCATGGATGTATGTGGGGACTTTTATACTACACACTGCTACTACCACTTTTTCACTTAAACTACCACTCTACAAGCCACTCTACTTAGCCACTCTACTTACCACTCTAACAAGCCAGCGATCTATACCACTTATAGCAATAAGCCACCTCTGATTTCATACCTATTTCTCTACGGACCACTACTCGACTAGCCACTCTGACTAAGGAACGCGGATAGTATTTACTTAATTTACAGCAGCGCTGTAGGTACGATCTGCTACCAAAGTGCCACTAGCGATGTCTCTTACACTCTACAACCACGTTGTAATTGTAAAGGCTTAATATTTGTTTTAAACCAATCTACTTATATTACTTACGTTACTACCACTCTAACAGATAAGAATCGGGATGGTGCTTTCGTAAACTTTACATTCGATAAAAAGGTACCACTCTCTGTTAGCAGAGGAACCACTATAGAGTTCTGACTTGACACAACATACTCACCTCTAATCCGAAACTTCTTTCACTTAACCACTCGACTCAGTG
>JABUQX010071992.1:30000-45000 GCA_015478945.1 Trachelipus rathkii | reverse complement strand
TATTATTTATAAATTTTTATTTTAAGTATTATTGTTAAAATATTATATATGTCTTGAGTTATTAATATTTATGTACATTGGGAGTTCTCTGTGGAAATTTATCTACTCCGGTTTTTTCAGGTGTTTTAGTTTATATTCACAGACTGAGTTATTTATATATTTATATCCTTATTTTTCATTATTAGAGATAACGACTAGATTCAAAAATTGACTATTCATATTATATTGGAAGTAAGGTATTTTATTGAAAATATTTTATTTACATACTTTTGGAAAGAATTTAAATGAAAGTTGTGAGTAAAAATTTAGCTTTTACAAAAATGAGGAAGTTTTTCTTAGTGGATATTAATATATTAGTATAATATATTAATATATATATATATATATTATATATATAATATTAATTATATCTATTAATATTTATTAAGTAAACTAAAAAAAAGTAAACTAAAATATGCACATCCATATACCAATAACCTACAATCGGAAGGATGAACATTTCACTCTAATACTATATTAATATATTATATACCACTGTAACAAATTCTTTGACAAAAAAGCACTTAGGATTCTCTAGTTAACTAGTTTACCTAGAGATATATGATAACCTACTTGTAATATAAAGTGAAAAATAGTTGTTATTTTATGTAACGTTACAGGGGTGTAAAAACCTATATCCACAATTTACAAATAGAGAAAAGCATATACCCTATGACCTAGATCCTACTAAATCATTTATATATAAACTAAGAGAGTTAGACGCCGTGAGTTCTCTAATTATAACCTATTGCATAAACACTCATATATAGTTTCCAATGTAAACAGTACATATTATATATTAATAGAGTAGACCAACTCACAGTGCAACATAGTAACCTTATTTATTAACATTGATTTTGATATCTAAAGCAAATAAATAAATCAAATACAAATAAGTTAAAAAATCAATGAATATAATAAAGAAAAGTGATATCAAGAGTAAGTTCTGATAAACATGAAGAATTTGTTACATAAGTTAGAAAATCCTACAGGTATGCGAGTCAGCGCGCGCTAAGAAGAATAACCACCGTTTCGGATGTAGCTGGGTGCAATCCAGGAGTCTTAATTATATATATATAAAGTCAAGTATATATAGCAAAACTTGAAAAGAGGAGAGATAATAAAAATAAATTATAATTAATATATATATAATATATATATATAATTTATATATATATTAATATAATATATATTAAATATATAATTTTATAATATTAATTAAATTATATATATATATATATATATTATATATATAAATTAATATTAAGACAGCTAAAACGATAAATAAATCGTAAAACATATTATTTATATACCTACAACGTGTTACTTTTAGACGTGTCGATATCTATGAATAGCATTTTAATGTCAAATATTATTTTAACCAAATACTTTAATTTTATAAAATCACATTGTAATGTCCAATGTGTTTTTGGCAGATAATATTTCCGATTATAGTGCTGACCAAGAATATGAGCTATTTGAGTATAGTGTTAAAAATAGGATAGAGGCATGTCGTTTTTTTTTTAGATAAGTTTTTTAAAGCGCGTTTAATTTTTTCTCTGGCTCTGTAAATATAAAATCTACACTGTGTGTAAAATCCATTAGAGGAGTGGGCGTTTGAATAAGTTCTAAACATTCACAGTTTATGATTATAATGTATAGTAAGTAGAGTTTATGGTTGTGTCGCAGTGAGAAGAGACATGTACCCCCACCTGGTTAAGTGAAGCTAAATGTATGATTAATATAAAAATTATATTTGGAGTAGATGAATGCAGCAGATACAATTAGACACCATTTTACACTAGGAAACCAAAGTGTCTGAAGTATTAAAATAATATAGTAGGTATATATGTAGGATGATAAAGGGAACAGAAAAGGAACTGAATAGCAAAAAGAAGTGGCGTAGGTAGGAAAAATTGTGAATGGCAAGGAACGTTGGTGGCTAGCCCAACTTGGTGCAAATAAAAAATCGTTTGGGGGCAAATGCTCAAAAGGGCACCAATCACAAAGTTCTTTTGGAAGGGGGAGTAGAGTTAAAAATGTTGAACGGTGATAAGGTATAATGAATCGAAAAAGTTTCATATCACGTGTTTTAATATATAGTAGTGAGCTTGATATTATATATAAATGAGAATCGAAAAAGTCAATCAAAATGGGTTACGCGCGAAAATAAGAGGTATAACAGATCGTAACTAGAGCGCGCTTCCCAAGTTTCAGATAGTGTTCAGATTGAGATTGAGAACTGGGTAACAAACAATCGTATAACGAAATAGTGTTTGTTATCTGTGTACGCCAGAATTCGCGCATAAAAGATAATTGATGTCATAGCGCGATATCGCATTTGAGAGTTGTGTGGTGTGAAGAAAGGAGTAACCATATAGAAATCGTACGAGTGAAAAGGATGGAGCTCTCGTGGAGGTCATGATATATGTAACCTAAAATGAATTCATTAATAGGATTATGTGATAGAGCTCATGTATTATTAGATTTTTGAGTTTAAGTTGTCATAATGTATTCATTGTTTGAATTGAATGTATGATGAATAAGAGAGCTTGTCTTGTGTGATTAACGGATGAAAGTGTCTTATCACCTATGAGAGAGTGTTGTGAATGAACCTGTGGAAGAAAAGTGGAACTTTGAGTATAATCAGATCTAAAGTTTAATATATCTCTGGAGGAGAAGAAATGTAAGATTTAGTGCAGTTAATGACAGAAAGTAAAATGGTGCTCTATCAAAAAGAATGATAATGGTCGTGGGTTATGTTATGTGAGAGGCGCTCTACGGATTAGGAAAGCCCAACCCGGATAATTGGGGGCCTAGCGAGAGTGAACCGCTACATTGAAATATGCCATTAAAGCGTTTGAACCGGTCTGTCGTGAATCCCGCGTGAAGCAACTTTGCGCGTAGCGGATTTTTTCTGACTGTAGCGAGTGTCTCAACTCCAATAAGGTATACCCTATATATACGCCCCCCAAGAGGGCAGTCAATGGGACTTGGGCTTATTCTTTTCAGAATCATGTTGACATTAAAATTCTTCTATACTTATAACTTATATATTTCTCATGAGTTTTTACCGGCAGCTATAATGTCATCGTATACACTCATTAACAAACACATACTATTACCACTTATATGGTAGTGAAAGAAAGAATAAAATATGCCTTCAATATATATAATATAATTATTATAGTATAGCTGTGGATGTAATGACTATTTATTTTAATAATAATGTGTGTGACCTAATATATAAGGAAGTCGATCACAACACTTATGTATATGAGAATATTCTCAAACTTTATGAGGTTGGGATCATACTTTGAGGCTATAAAATAGCCTTATATAAAATTTTAAAAATAGATATTTAAGAAAATTTTAGATGACTTATCGCATGTGGGAGAATTAAAAAATGTATCAAAAGAATAAAAAAATAAAGAATATTTTTCTATATTTATAATATATTTAATATTATATAATTCATATTTAATAATTTGTAAAGTCATATATATATATATATAAATATTATAAATAATATATACAGAAATAAAAAAACATATAAGTATTGTAATAACATATATACTAAATTTGAGGTGGTATAGAATTGAATATTATAATATATATACTTTTTGTGCTCCAATATATATATAATATAATATATATATTATATATATATATTATATATATTAATTAAAATATATATTAATATATATATTATTATAATATATATTATATAATTATATATTATATATATAATATTATATTATATATACTAATATTATATATATTTATTATTATATATACTCATTAGGCTAATGTGCCAGAATAAGTCATCTATCGGCGTATCGGTAAATCGAGCGGTAGTAAAGCGACATTTTTGATGGTATCGTAATCGTTAAAACAAAATAGCGCGATACTATCTTACTTTTTGGGTGAACCATCAAAAAATTACACGCAGAACTTTACTGTAATTCAGGTAAATAAAATCTTTTTTCGGATGGATATAACTGAATTAGCTAGTTTCACCCGCCTGTCAGTTCGGGCGCCACGCATCTTCTCAATGTTTACTTTTTGTTGTGTTTCTCTTTTTATTTCAATCCTCGATTATCCTTTTTTTAACTTTAGATTTTTTAGCGTTTTCTCCAACTTGGTCCTTTCGCCTGTAAAATTGATAACGCCACTATTTGGCACATAGCACACACAATTATTAATGGACTTTCACTCAGGTCCAATGGAGTTTTTCGAATGCTAAGTTACAGATTTTATTCCTACTTTTTTAGTCCTGATTTCGAATTATAAAGTATTTCTTTTTTTTATATTTAGCGTAACGCTCAATTTCGTGAGAGCCGCTAGTAGAGGGTTTTGTCGTCAAGTGTTATTCCAAAAACTTTTCTGGATTAATTTCCATTATATTTTAGGGAATATATTTGCTGTAAAGCACAATTAGCGTTGTCTTTTCGTTTCAACAAAATTTTTTGAAGGCTTTTAAAGGCCGAATACGCAAAATCTGTTCTCTCTTCAATCTTCTCCCTTTGGTTTTTTGTCTATTTGTTTCTTGTCTGTTTTTTTTTATTGCGTGTAGCGTGTGCGTGCTGCGTGGTGGCTGTTATGCATAGCGATTTTATGGAGCTACCAGCGCGCCAGTGGAGAGGCCTCGTTGTTTTCTTTTTTGGATCTTATGTATCTAGGCCAACGATCAATTCAACCTGGCCTTGCGACATTCAACTCTTGCATGGTCCCCACTCAAGAGGGAATATTTTTAATTTTCCTAACCCTGCAAAACACTCAGGTCACTAAGTAAACTCTTAAACCTAAATGTTGTTGAACTGCCTCTTTGTCTGAGCCCCAGAGGTGGGCTGTCTAGATTTTTTCTTTCCTCTTCAAGCCTCGTTTTAATATATCCATCTCCTTGATAAAAAATTTCCCTTATCTTCATATAAAAATTCGAACTGTTGTTGTACGAAAAGGGTGGAATAAATTGCCTATGGTATATAAACATCTCCTATCAGAACAACGGAAATTCTTGTCCCTCTGCACATTATATGTCTGTACTTTCGGATCAAATCTCCACTATTATCCATCTTCGATTTGTTCTTCGTGAGATATCTTCTATCCTTCCTCACTGAATAATTAAAAGTAGAGACAAGGAAATATTCTAATCAAAATGGTCTTATTCCTGACTCTCTGCTCCTTGTTCTCTTTGAGTTGTTTCAATGCTAGAACAGGACAGAATTTAGTGGGCAGGTCTTGAATTGTATTCGATATTATATTACCATAATTATATATATAACTTCTTATTTACTCCTCATTAATACAGTGATTAAAATAAGTATATATATATTATTACTTCTCATATATATATATATACCTAATAATATATATCATGAGTGAGTAGCTTACTTATATATAGAGGGATTTATCTAATTAATGGTTAACACAAATACTGAATTGTTATGGTGATATATTCCTCTCGTACTTATATATTATAAATAGATTTATATAGTATATACTGGGAGGAAGCCTGAAATTCATTGAGAGTTAATATCTCATCCAACGTATTATCTGAGTAGGACATTGCCCTCGATTAAATTATTAGATCCTTCTAGTATCTAACTTGATGATTCCGGAAAGCACTGGTAAACTTAAATCCTGAATTTAATTTTGAAACACCATTTGAACCTTAATGTTTCCAACGCACATCTATGTGATATTTTTGCTATTGTTCACCCTTCTCTCTATAAAATACAACCCCACCGACTTTGCGCATATCCACTTATATTGGATAACCCTCTCAATATGAATTTCTCACGAAATCTCGAAATAACTGTAAAGTTAGAAATCGATGTCAGTATATTTAGATCTGAAACTTTCTTCCTTAATTCAAGTCTGCTTCTTCTCATTGTCAGTGCCGGTTTCTATATACTCTTTGTTTGCTACACCTCTGAACAGAAAGATGAATATAACAACCTTTGGAAAAAAAAAAAATAAAGCTACTTTGCTTACTTGGAGTGAACTTGCCAGAATCAGGATAAAATACCTTGATTTTTGCTCCCGTGCGATGCTCTACCAGGACTATTAGAGAGGGCGGAAACGCATTTTAGAGGCGTATGTTGGACGTATAAGGCGGAAAACAAAAATGATATAAATCTCACCTTTGTATGGTAGTGTTTGCGAGAGTGGTGAGACTGCTTTGGACTGGAATGAAGGCGACGACGATTCACAGATGCTCTGCTCGAGAGTTATAAGTGGGGAAGAGGTATACTTTGTTAATTCTGCATGAAGGATTTGTGAGCGAAGTGTATGACTAAGCTATGTATGTGTAATTCTATATCCTTTCATGGTGATTCTTACTTTAAATTTTTGTATTAATTCTCACACATAATGTAATATAACATTTTGGTAGTAGAACAAATTGCAATCACATGGTATATCGATCTTTGGTTTGTGCTGTCTTTTTAGGAAGTATAATCGACAAGAACATAGGGCGCTAATCACCGATGAAGACATTAAATGCACGTCCCAAGTACCATCGTCGCTCCAATTATAACAGCGCGGTGTATCCGGAAAAATTCTCGTTCTCTCACTAATTGGCCAGCGAAACTTTCACATTTCCCATGCCCATAATTTTTCATTCCAGTCAGTAGAAATCGTTGCAGGGGATAAAACTTTCTTGACTCTGTCGCAAGAACGTTCAGCGCGAAAGGCGCGGACTTTCCAAAATCTAAAAAGATCTCAGACAAATAAGATGGCTGGCGCCCTGACCTGTGCGATGATGATCGCTCTTGGAGTTTTCTCGCGTTTCCACCTCCTATGTGAGACAAACACTCTTCTCCTTGTATATATATATCTAACCGCTCTACAGCCTTGGTCAAAAGAGGAGAGCCACACTATCCATGCATAACATCATAAAGCTCTATCTATTCCTGTGAACATTATCGGAGTGATTTGGGATTTATCCAAAGAATCAAGCCTCCGAAATCTCTCCTTCGTTCTATATTTGGCGCCTGCACATTCTGATGGCTGTATCGTCGATTAGATCTAATATACTTATTTTGTTAAGTTCAGAAACAACATTTATTGGTACGCTCTCCAGGCATGAAAAGGCCAATCATGCCTCTTTGGCCTCCCTACTTTTCCCTCTAATGTCAACACTGGAAACGATTCTGGTATTCCCTCTTCCTCCTCCTTTCTCTCCTCCTCCGCTTCCCTATGCCTTAACCTGTCATTTCATTTGATCGGGTGGCATGAGCTCCTGAAATTCTATGAACGTTAGGAAGAAGGCGGGTGGCCCCGATGGCATTCCTCTCCGAGTTAGTTTTGAGGAAGTGTGCTTCAGTGCTGACCCCCACCCCTCGTTCAAAAAACTATATTTCTCTAAATGGCCTCAAATACTAAGTACTTTCCCTCAGTGGTTGGAAAGCGCACATATGTCCAACCTATTCCGAAAAAATGATGCCTGCTCTGATCCTTCTAACTATCGCCTAATAGCTCTTTATCGCCCTTAGCTCCTCACACTTGTATCCTTTCTAAAGATCTTTTGAAAACCCGTCTCAACTCTCATTTCTTAGCATCTGGAATCTCTTTCCCCTTCTTTCTGATACCAAGTAACCGAGCTTTTCAGCACTCGAGGTAAACTGGCGATATACTTTCCTATTTAACGATTTATGGTTTTCCGCCTTGAGGGGAACTACGGACGAAGACTTGTATGGTGAGCGCTTGACATATCAAAGCAATTTGACCGGGGTATGGCACGCGTCACTGATCTCCAAGCTCCCCTCCTTTGGTTTCCTTTCTTCTCTTTGCTTACTTATGTCTAGCTTTCTTTCCAATCGTTCAATATCAGCTGCTCACATTTGGCCTGTTTGTCTTGATGGGGCGACTTTCTCTTTTTTCTGTCATTAGTGGTGTTTTCCTCAGGGTTCTGTCTTTTCTCCTACTTAATTCCTACTTTTCATCAATGATTCTTCTCACCTGCACATCTAACTCTCTCCACTCATATGTCGATTGACTTGACCCTTCATTTTCAACTCATATCAATTCTATACCCTCTTTTACTTCTAGAATTTGCATCTCGTCTCAGCTTAACTTTCCCGATTCTTATTCTCCGCTCATCTGATAGACCATTTTAGGGTTGGGTCGTCTCCAAGCTTGTGAAAATTTAATTCTTTAAAAAAACCCAACTTCTACACAACTCCCTCTCTAAGACACTTAACTTTTTCTATCTCTTTCGACGGTCTCTCGTCGTCTCTCCTGTTGACAATAAACATCCTTGCCAGAGGCATCGCTGTAACATAAACGGAGTTTTGTTAAAAAAAAATGTTTTTGAATAACTCACCTCTATAGAGACTTCACTAGTGGGTTGCTAAGATCGGGCGGCCACTACAAATGACAACTGATCTGGCGTTTCTTGTATCTTTAGGAGTGCGAGAATAACCTTTTTTTTCCTCTTCCTCAGTTACTCCAGCTATAAACAAGGGCGCATCATCCCCGCCCCTTGTAATGTGAATGTTCTGGTCTGTACTCAATAGGAGAGTTCCTGTGGTCATTGGTGAACGGAAATTGGGGGGTGGCGGGGGAGAGAGGCTCTTTGCGTCTTCATCCGCGAATGGGCGAGGACTGTGTCTCTCATTGGATTAGGGTCGAGTCAAAGGCCAAAAGACTTTTAAACTGTCCGTACTTTCTAGTTTCACTTGACCCTTTATATCTGCGGCCAGGGAAGAATAGGATTTTGCGGCTACCAAAAGTTAAAAAGCACTGTACTTATAGCCGTTAGTTACGCCCCTGGGTAACAAGAAGGCATGTGTTCCTGTTGTTTTTTCAGTGATGCTTACTGACACACATACGGAGTAAGAATGAAAGCAATGCGGACTATCAGGTGTTGTCTTTCAACAACGCAGGTGAAACTTAGTACACCACACATCGCCAATTGTGGACCAGATTATGTGGAAGAATGAGGTAAGATATATCTACCTTATTTCAGAAAACTTTATCGACAATACCTTCATCTCTTGAGTGAAAGAAAAGGGCAAGAGGATACCTTTTATAGTGGCAGGTAGCTTGAGTATCGGCAGACAATGAGTTTTTGAATTGAGAGAGTTGTTGATACTGTTAGCACAACTGTTTCTTCTATTTGAGAGGTTATGTAATGAACTTGCGGTGCATTCTTATTTTTCTTGCTCTCTTCTGCCTGGAGTCAAACAAGCGGTTACACTAAATATCCATGTTTTCTTGTTTCTTTTGGGAAAGTCCAAGTTGCAGAGTGGAGAAAGATTTCTCTTCCCATCTTGTAGTAGTTACACTACCCACTCATCAATTTTAATTTCCCTCACGTTTAAAGCCTGCGTCTGTGCTCATCATAGCGGTAATTCAATGTCGAGTTCGAGAATGATTCATAGAAATTTGGAGAAGGCGTTTTGTACACATACAGACTATCTATCACAACGCTACTTCCTTTGTGATATGGTGATTCTCGCTCCGTGAGCAAGGCGGCCGTGACAACTGTAAAAAAAAAATATTCAAGAAGCCTCTATATTAAGAAAAAATTTGCCCTTAAGTTTACCACTTGAATACCCCCACAAGAATGGTCTACCCCACCATCATACATATAAAATGCTTGGAATTATGAAGAATTTCGTCCGAGCACTAAACAAAGATGGCGACCTCACAAGATTGACTTCTCCGACGGTGAACCACTTCTAGAATGCATTAGAAAAAAATAGACGAACATATATCCCCAGAAAGAGCTGAGAGTGCTACGGTGTGACACACTATCACGGCACTTGAGCAGCAAAAAGAAATAAATATAAACACCGAAAAACAAAAAAGAAATCACGACAAGAAACAGTATGAAGGATGAGAACGATTTGTGCAAGGATCCCTGCCCATTACTTCTGCTAACCACCCTTGATGGCAACGTTGAATGGTAAATCAAAGAAAGAAGGGCTTCTGGCTCTCTTTCAGATCTGTCGTGAAAAATTTTCTTGGAAACAAGGGAAATTGCCGAAGTAAAGATTACGAACATGTAGTAGAGTGGGCAGTAATATCGCCATGCCAAAATAACCTGTACAGTAGAAAGTATTCAAGAGCGCATTTTTAGGATCGATCCGAAACACATGGTCAAAATTAAAAAACTTGTCTATAGTATAAGTTCGCTTCAATTTAGACTACTTTTTTCCTCATGTACAACTGCGGCGAGAATATCTCTCTTATGGACCGCGGAATATGTTGAGTGAACTCATTCCCATCAGGATATAAAAGTGAGGTATGTGCAAAAATGTTACTAAATCTCAGGGCCGCTGCGAAAAGAGAATATTATCATCAGCTAGGGACTACTCAAGCTTCGAGATCCAAAACTCGATGAGGTAGGTACAAAAAAACAGAGTCGACATTCATGATCGATGAGAAAAAAGCATTTACACTCCAATCCTTTAGAACTATTTGCAGTACCTGATTAGAAAGGAGGGAAGAAGTAGAGAGGGTAAATAGGCTCACACATAACACGAAATACAATGATGATCTGTCACTTACCACGCGATCAAAAGTAAATAGGCTACTCTGTTCATTAAGCGGGTGGGCATGTATAGATATTTAGTGAGGAGAGAGTGAGTGTCAATCACAACAGGTTATTTTCCAATATTGTTTATCTTTTGAGAGAGTATTGCTGTACTAAAAGGCATAAATAATTGTAGCTGGATAGTAGAAGTTCTATTTCTTTTTATTGGTTGCCAAACCCCTCTCCTTCATTAGTTTCTGAGTACGAGAATGGAAAATTTATTATTAAGTGTTGGATTTAGGGATGGAATGTAAATACTCAATCACTACATATATATAATAATATATATTATATAATATAATACCTAAAATAAAGGAAGAGTTCTCTAGCTCAGAATTATAACAAATAAATAGCCTTAATGTTTTATTTGCAAATCCACAATTTAAGTTGAAATTATAATTATTTATGATTAGGAATAAAAAATTATTGATATGATATTAGAATGATATCTACTATCTTAAATATTTATTTAAAAGTAGGAGTATAATTTATTTCTGTCTAATATATATATTTTGAGAAGTAATTAAGTCACGTTTTTTTATTTTAATAAACTTTTTCGGATATATAGTCTTTACAAAAAGAAGAGGTCTCTTCTTTATCCTTATTTATTTTTATATTATTTCTATATTATTATATTTAATAAGGGGCTAGTTCCTAAAAAGAATCTTTTGCAACTTGTAAACTTTGTTATTTGAAAAAACACACATAAAGCTAGTAGTAAACTTTGATTAATCCCATTAATTTTGAAATGGATGGATATTTTTTAAATCAAACCTTATAACTGACATCGTAGCCTTGTAACTCTCTAAAGGTACATTTTTAATTATAAAATAAATAATACTTTGGGCACCACCAAATATGAAAAATAACCAATCGGCTAGCTATATCGTTTGACAGGGAATGCAATCTTTTGAGTTGCCCTTAGATGCCTGTTGCTTATTTTATTACTGTGTTTATTATATTAATTAAAGGTATCGGTATCGGTATCGGTTGGCAACATAAAAATAGAGTATCCGGTTATAGAGGTACATCAGGTGCATCAACGTCCAAATGCTAGACCACTGAAGGCAAATTCATATCTTTACCAAAAACTATAATATATTATACTATATTATGCTATAATATACTATAACATTCATAATATAATACACTATAATCTTAAAAGTATTTTATACTAAACTATATTCTTTACACTATATTATAAAAAATTCTTTGTTATACTATATAGCATCATTACCACACTGCATTATATTTAAAATATACTATAGCATACTCTTTATACTATACGCCTTATGCGATACTATATCACACTATATTCTTAATGATATAATTCACTATACTCTTAATATTATAATATATATATATATATATATATTGCGAAGAATGTTCAGTTCTTGGAGATAAAAAAAATAGAATTACTATTAAAAAGGGTGATTCAGGTAAGATTTGGGATAACCTTTTAGAAGGTGTTATGTACCATGGAGTAAGAAAATGACGACGGCGAATGGGGTCTGGTTGAGGACTGAGTGCAATCAATGAAGATATGGTGAACAGATTGAGGGGTATGGCGACTGCAAAATTCGCAAATGGGAGTTGGATTCCATGACATGTAGCGTCTGTGAGTGCTATTGGTGTAGCCAATGCGGAAGCATACATGTATCACCTCGTGCAAACGCTTTCGTCTATGAGAGGAAGACGGCGAAGACCACTCACCAATGTTCAGCTTTATATTTCTAAGTTTCGCCACTTGCTGATCACTCAGCATTATTGCCAGTAAGACCGGAAGCCTTGTCGGAGAACAGGATAATATTAGTTGATGGGAGACGGCCTTGTCGAATGGCATCCGTGAGATACCTAGAACAGCTGCGGAAATAGGAGGCAGTCATTCTGGCATCTCTGTCAGCGATTTCGTTGCCTGTTACTCCTACGTGAAAGGGGATCCAACATAGTGAAATTTGTTTCTTGCGAGAGTGGAGCAGCCAAAGAAATTGTTGTACAGCGGATACCATTGTATTTTTAGAATAGGGAACTTTAAGAGCCTGGAGGGCGCTGAGCGAATCTGAATAAATGATATAAGGGTGATCTTGGTTAAGGAATAAAATTCGAGAGAGAGGGCAATCATTATGGCTATTAATTCTGCCGTAAAAATTGCATGAAGCATGAGGGAAGAGGTTGTGGTCAGGAAAGACATCAGACGCACCCACACTGTCTCCTGTTTTATAGCCGTCAGTAAACGCTGGAGTAAATCCACAGTGAACTACAAAATGAGACAAAAACGATACCTTTAACAAAGCATCAGCCGAGGTGGCTAGATTTAGAGAGAGAGAGAGAGAGAGAGAGAGAGAGAGAGAGAGAGAGAGAGAGAGAGAGAGAGAGAGAGAGAGAGAGAGAGAGAGAGAGAGAGAGAGAGAGAGAGAGAGAGAGGTCAAGAACAGGTAGATGGTGGGAGCAGGAAATATCCAAGTTGTATACCCTTCATCATAGGAGAAAGTACCACCTTTTGCAAAGTGATGTTGAGGAAGTTAAGGATTTTATAAACTGTGTTTGAAAATGGCTAGTAGGGAGGATTCTGAGGTATCTCTCGCAGAATCGGTGTCACCTGAGGGGACGATCGGAAGGCTCCTGTGAGATACGGATCGCCTCGTTTTGGATGGGATCTAACAGACGTAGTAGAGTTGGGGAGGTCTAACCATATAATACGCTGCCGTAATTCAGTTTCGATCGGATTAGGGCAATGTAGAAAAGTATAAAGAATTTGCGATCAGCACCCCAAGATTTTGAGGTGAGATGACGTAATAGGTCAAGCACGCGGTGACAAGTCGTTTTCAGGAGTTTAATGTGCGGTGCGTATGTTAGGTGGTCATCTAGAATGATAAATAGAAATTTGACTTGTGGAGTTACAGTAATGGATGAACCATATAAGGTTAGGTTCGTTGGAGGAATGTGGCAGGTTCTTCGACTCCCTTTTTTCTAAATAGCACTACTGAAGCTTAGGTGGGTGAAAAGTGGAAGCCATGGGAGTTTTCTCATTGTGAAATATTCTCAATAGATAGTTGGAGAAGCCGTTCATGAAATGACAGCCTAGCACCGGCAATGTATAGCCCCAGGTCATCAACATAGAGAGAAGAATTGACCGTCGCTGGAATAGAAGTAACTATGTCATTAAATCCGAAAGCAAATAATAATACACTTATAACACTGCCCTGTGCAAAGCCTTCATCCAAAGTAAAGTGGCGTGATAGAACAGAAAATCACCGAACCTGGATGAATCTATTTGACAAAAGGCATTTAATAAAGAGGGAGCTGTCTTCTGAAACCGAGCGAGAAAAGTTTAAGAAGAATCCCAGTTCTCCACGTTGTGTCATAAGCTTTTTCAAGATCAAAAAAGACATCAAGAACCATCTCACCAGTTGAGAAGGCTTCCCAGATGTTATGGTCCAGTTTTAACAAGATATCTGTAGTCGAACGATTTTTTGCGGAAACCAAACTGGAAGTTTGAAAAAGATTGGCGACTCGGCAGAACAGGGAGAAGGCGGCCTGAAACCATTTTCTCCATTAATTTACAGGTATGGCAGGTTAGCGAAACTGGTCTTTGGTTGTCCGCCAACTTCGGATTCTTTCTAGGAAAGAGCAGTAAAGGAATTAACAAAGCTGTTAGTCCAATAAATGAAAAAGAGGATTCGATCCAGATTCCGTTATACAGATCCAGAAAGAACTTTGATGCAGAAGGATGAATAATGACAGAGCATTATGTCTGGGTCAAAGGCACCGTTTTTACTATCCACCCGTGCAATTTGATACTCTGCAAATGTGAAAAGATTTAAAGGTAGGATCTTCCCCTTTCGCTGTTGAAAGTCTCGCGCTGGAGTAGAGATCATATCGGTTATATCAGGTTCATAGCGGAGGACTGTGGGTGAAGAGTTTTTGGAGCGGTGAAACATTTTCTGTGCAACTTTCCACACTGAAGAAAGGTGAGTTGTGGAGTTGACAGTCGAAGTACAAGTTCGAAAATATTGTTTACGTGTTTGGCGATTAATTTGATGAGATATCGTAGCAGCTGCTTTAAAAATGATCATGTTTGAGGTGGTACGAGTCCGTTTGTATTGTTTGTAGAGTTTTTACTTCTCCCGGTTAGCTTGTGCTCACCCTTATGACCACCAAGGTATTGCCGAACTCCTACCTGCGAAAGATTGTGGGATGCAAGCTTCTGCTGCTGTGATGATCACTTGCTGAAAGATGTTAAAGACAAGATCAATCGTCGGAAACCACTTATTGAAGGGAGAAAGTGGGATAGCTGTGGCCTGATGAAAAGGAACCCACTCAGCTCTATCATAACGCCAGTGAGAATGACGTTATAACATTGGACTCTGTGCAAGTTGATTTAAGGCTATTGGGTAATGGTCAAAGCCGTATAG
>JABUQX010071992.1:0-25000 GCA_015478945.1 Trachelipus rathkii | reverse complement strand
AATATATATATATATATATATTATAAACATATATTTATATATATGATACGTATATTATATATATATAAAACGGTAACCTTATTTTTGAATAGTGAATAATAGCATAGTAATGCCTTAATTGAAATATTAACTTTCTGAAATCCTTGATATAAATAGAAGAAAATAAATACTCTTTTAATAAGAGTAATACTTTTTAATAATACTTTTTTAATTTTATTCATCAATTTCTTTAAGTATTTGATATAAATTACCTCTTAAGAGGTATTGATTTTCTTTTATTATATAAGGAGTTTCAGAATTAATATTTTAATAAGGTATATTATATATATATAATATATATGATATATATATATATATATTATATATATATTTATATTATTATATACTATATATAATATTATATATGTCACAATGCCCGGGGCGGCACGCAATGCATATATAATATATATAGATTTATATATATATTATATATATATATAATTATATATATATATTATTATATATTATATATATATAATATATATATATATATATTAGTATACTATAATATTATACTATATATATATATTATATACTAATTATATATTATTATATATATATTATATATAATATTAGTTAAATATATATATATATATTAATATATAATATAAACTATATATATATATATTTTATATACTATTTATATATTATATATATATAATTTAAAATATATATTTATAAAAATATATATATATATATATAATATATATATATATATATATATATATATATATAGTATATAATCATTATAATATATAATATATATATATATTATAATATTATAATAATATATAATATATTATATATATATATTATCAATATATATATAATATATATATATATAATATATATTATATATATATACTATATCGATAATATATATATATATATATATACTATATTAGTACTAATATATGTATATATATATTATATACTATATGATAATATATTATATATATATATTATATATGTTAATATATACGATATATATTATAATATATATATAATATATCAGTAATATATATATAATACTATATAATATATATATAATAATATATATATTAATATTATATATATATATATATATATATATTATACATATATAATATACACTCATTAATATATATAATATATATATTATATTATATATATATATTATATATATATCATATAATTATATATCTTATATATATTATATATACATATATATATATATCCTATATATATACTAATATATAATTATATATATTAATATTATAATATATTCACTTAAATTTATATTATTATATATATATATTATACTATACTATGAATATATATATATTAATAATTAATATTTATTATATAATATATATATATATATATATATAGTATATATATATATATATATAATATATATATTATATATAGTATATATATATATATATATAATAATATATATAATGTATATATATATATATTATATATATATAATGTGTGTGTGTGTGTGTGTTTTGGAGAAGTATTGACTGATTTATGTAAATACGGTGTTAAAAAAATAAACGTTTAATTTACAAATATGGCTATTAGTTTTAATTATCGTTTATTTTAAGTATATTTTACAAAATTTAAACTGGTAGTTTTCTAGTTTTTATAGGAATACCACACTGTATTTTTTCAGTTTTTTGATAGATTTCTTTGTTTCGATAATTGATAGTTTTGTGCTCTTATGAAAGATTCGACCTCGTAGACAAATTTACGTAAACAAAAAGGATGAATGTAAAAATATTTTTTTTTCAAGAACTATCCAATAAAACTAAATCAATATAGCAACGCTACGAAAGTTTTAATATACAGTCAAAGCATCTAGGTTATGCTTACGTTTACGGCAACAATAGATTCATTCAGAATTGGTTTCGGTCCATATAGGTTAGATGTTTGTTTAGGACCTTTGTTCAGGTTATACGTTTAGTTAAAAACACACACTAAATCTGTCCATATCTAACAAATCTTAAACCTAACCTGAACTAGGAACCTAAACAGACATAAACTATCTATGGATCGTCGTCTTAGACCTAAACCTAACCTAGATGGACCTACGTTGACATAAAAGTAGACCTAATCTAAATTATATATATATATATATATATATATATATATATATATATATATATATATATTATATATATTATATATATATAATATATATTATATATATATATATATTATATATAACTATATATATATATATGATATATATAGTATTTATGTATAACTATATATATATTATATAATACTATATTAGTTTATCATATAATATATCATATATATATAATATATATAATATATATCATATATATAATTATAATATATATATAGTATATATATATATATTGCCTAAGTACTTTTATCTTTATCTTCGTTAAAAATGTTTTTGAATAAACTTCAATTTTTAAGATTTCGTACTTTGTATATAAACAGAACTGTAGATAACCGTAAAAAAAATAATCATAAAATATCGATGTATCAATAATCTGAAACACATTTAGACAGGGTTTCTTAATCCCTACACAAACGAAATAAAGCCTAATTGTCATGGTTTACGTAGCGTTATTTTTTCAAGTTTATTGAAAATAGACTTGAAATCTCAAATCAAACATCAAATTATTTAACCATCTTTGTGAATTAAAATGTTTGTGTTTACATGAATCAATTCTCCACAATTATATATATATATATATTATTATATTATATATATATATATATATATATAGCACAGAAAAAATATATTAATATATACTATATTATATATATAATATTATATATATATCAAATTAATATATAATATATATAATTAATATATATATATATATATAATATAATAATATATATTACATATATTATCATATATAATATAATATATATATTATACAGATGGCACGGAAAAAATCTAATTTTTTCAGCTGATTTTTTCACTTTATTTTTTGCTCCAAAAAATCATGATTTTTTGCTTTTTATATATATTGTATTTTTAGTTAATTTAACTTAAGTATAAATAAAAAATTAAAATATAGCAAGGCTACTCTGTTCCACATTTCTACACTACAAATATCAACAAAATACCATGTTTCGAAAAGTTCTTTTTTTTCTTGTTGTAATATTTAACTATTACAATAAACTTTGTGTTGCTGACTCATTTGTCATGAGGTCTTTATAGGGCCTATATTAAGATTTTATTAACTCAAAGCTAGGGCTAAAAGTAGTACTATATCGGATTTAAAAAGTTTTACAAATTATATTTCGCGTGACGTCACGAATCTCAAAATCCAAAAAATCAAATTGATTTTTTTTAATCCAAAAAATCACCAACCCTATATATATATATATATATATATATATATAGATATATATATATATATATTATAATATATATATATATAATATGTATAATAATATATCATATATATATATATATATATAATAATAATAATATATAATAGTAATATAATATATAAGTATATATTAGTATCATATCATATTATATATATATTATATATATATATATATATATAATCCAAAGGTCCAGGAGAGGCGGCAAAATTTCATGCTCCAAGTCCATCAGAAAACCTTCTGGAACCGGTTCGAAGAGTGGAAGACACAAAAGTAGACTGCCATAAAAATCATATGACTGTCGTGTTTAGGTAAGCTGTGAATATTTTAAATTTAACCCTTCGCTAACTAAACCATCCCAAAGAGCTAAGGTAAATTTTTCCGTTTTTAAGGTTCTCTGCTCCTTTCAACGGGTATATTTATCCTCATGATCACTTCACAAAATGCATAATGTTCTCAGGCCAAAATACGTACGAAACTACTCTTACGCTTTATCATGGAGTATGTGGACAGAAGCAAATTGGGGATGCAAATGAGCCAGACTTCTCTGCTATTATAGAGGTATATTGGGCAAATTTGTTAATTATTAAATAACTGAGTCAAGAAAAGTACTACAAAATAATTTTATTTTATAGCACAGACTGATGATTCAATGGGAAAGGGACTTCATGTGCGAAGATGATTCTAGTGTAATAGTTAGATGTGATAGGCCCGATGACTTTAATAAAACTATAGCATGGAACTTTAGAACCCTTAGCTTATCTTCTACTATAGAGAGAAACACTCACCCAGGTATAAATTTTAGCTTTAAATATATAAGTAATTAGAAATATTTTACGGTGAGGGTGTATGTTAGATGTGATAGGCGCTGTAATCTTGAAAGTTAGAATTGAGAGCATTCATCCAGGAATTAGTTTTAATTTTAAAAATCGAAAGATTGATTAGAGATATTTTTAAATTATAGGCCCTAAAATGTGGATGGAAATTCAGCGAGGTGAAGGACCAAATGCTCCCAAACTTGATGATAAGCCTGTATTTATAGGGGATATTTTGACCCTCGTGTTTACGCTTTCAGACGATGTATTCTGGTTTGGGTCGAATATACTTTCATGTTCTGCAGTAGATGGTATGTGTAGTGAATGAAACTTTACATATTTAACATATCTCGAGTCATTTAAAACTTAGTTATGAAAATAATTCCAGGTGGGGATGATAAAGAAGAAACTCCCGAATTAAACACTTACAGTTCTGTGAAAACATACACTGGTAAAATGACTGTCATCGAAAACGAATGTTCAACCAAGCCGAAAGTTTTCTCTCACTTTTATAAAGAAAGAATTACTCGAAATGGGAACTTAGAGACTTTGCATTATGCTCATTTTAAGGTGAGAATATATCATGTATAGATAATAGTATATTTCTAAAACTAATTTAATTTAGGCTTTCAGATTTCCAACATCGCAGAAAGTGGTTATACAATGTGACGTTCAAGTTTGCTACAAAAAATGCGAAGCCCTTCCACCTTGCAGGTATGGATTGTTTCTTGCATACCAAGAAATAAAATAAAATGAAATAAAAAAATTCACCGGTAGCCATATTTTTTTACAGCGTTGGCTTCCAACCCCGTGCTGCCAAGGAACGTAAACGAAGAGCTTTACCACGAAATGGATCAGATTTTGAAGAAGGTACAGAGCTAGATACGGTTTTACTTTACAGAACCATAGAGGTCTTCAGTGCAGAAGATGGTGCCCTTAAAGGTAAGAATTTTTGACCAATAAGGTATAATTAAAATATTCTAAAATTAATTTTATTCTAATTTTATCCATTTTATTTTCAGAAATACCAGTGAAATCTGTTCTTACAGCAGCAGAATCTAGAGAACTGGTACAAAACTTAGAATGCTACTCGGCTCGCACATTCTTTGGTCTGATTCTATCCTTTGCGACTTTGATCATATTTCTTGTAGGCCTTTTTATTTGGAATTTTAGTAAGCAGAGAATGTTAAAATCTTTCGAACCTCAAAAATGAAGCTTGTGTATTCCATAAAAAATTAAATAAATTTTCAATCTAAGTTTTATTTTAATAGTCTTTAAATATTGCGGAAATTTACTAATTTCTTTACGTGAAAAGTGAAATATTGGCTGTATTAGAACTTAAGGATTCAAAGTTAGTCGGAACGAAATTTTCTAATCTTCAAAAATTAGAAATTATGCATATATAGGTTATTATAATGTGACCTGGTGGGTGAAGGTTTGCATATATCCCATCAGTTCGGAAAATAAAAACCTGTATAGGTTATGATCCGATCAGAACGGTGGAAAGTTTGGAGGCCGTAGAAGGCTGAAAACTTTTCATTGCTAAATGTATAAGCTAAAAGAAAATATTGTGCAAAGAAAATTTTTCAATGATGCTCCATCCCACATAAATGTGAAAAACTGAAGCGATACAATATATACTTAAATTGGGATTAATTACCATAATTTACATCTTGTGATCAGTTTGTTGCCAAAGTATCCGCAAGTAACCGCCCCAACACATTGTTATTGTCTAATGAGAACTTAAATATTTTAAAATGAAGTGATATAACTAAGTTTGCAAATGAAATTTTTTAGAAAAGCAAAGGATGTAATACCATCGGGATGCTAACAAAGTACTAAGGAGTTGCATGGCTAGCGGGTCGTAACATTACCAATAGTCAGAGGCTGTCACAAAGATTGGGGGGAATATGGTAAGTTAAGATATTTGGGAAAAGTGTTTATTTGAAGATAAAAAGGACTAAAATTAACGTAGTTGAAGTTCGGAATGTGGTAAAAATAGTTGAAGTAGCTAGAATGTGTGTAGGAAATTATTAATTTTGGTTAATAATTGTAAGTCATTTATTTGATTTAGAGGTTTGTTTGTGTGTACAATATGCAACTATTTTAGAAACTATAAAAATCCAGTAAAAAAAACTGGTTTGTATAAAAGTAATGGACGTCCCAACGCCGTTGGTGAAATGAGCGAAGTCAAATTATTTCGAAAGCTTGACATTGTTGTTAGGCTCTGGCAACTGTACAGCTTAAAATGAGGGCAACGAACACAGGTATGAAAGTGAAATAAAGATTGCCGTTATAGATGAGCTAATATTAATAGCTGAAACAACTTTTTTTTTAGTTGTTTAACTTCTATTATAAGTCGGACTTACCAGAAAGGACAGAGGAGAAGCCTCCTCCACAGAAATGTTTGTCAAAATATTCGGTAAAATATTTCTTGTTGTTGACTTGATATATTATTATTCATTTAATGTGTGGCTTTAATAGTTTCATCTTCAAGCTCTATGGCTTTATTAACATCAAAACAGGCTTTGAAATAGGAAGTTCAAGTTGTAATAGATGGAACTGTCATAAAAACAGAACTGAATTAAACAATTATGAAATTAAGGTTTTGGAAGAAAAAATCAAGATTCTTATGAGATTAATTCAGTGGAGGCAATTGCATTACAAAACCAATTTTTTGTTTATTCGTGTTTCCCTCAGGGTTATTAGAAACGTGCAAAGCAGGTATTTTCAACGTAAGGATGCAACTCTTGGTCAAGCGAGTGAATTAACAATGGCAGCTATTGCGACCTTTGAGGAAAATTGAAATAAATAAGATAACCTCTTGAGCGAATAAGGAACCACAGAGAAATAATGAAATATCTCTATATTATATACCTACATATATATATAGCTATAATATTATATAGTATAATACTAAATTATCTATATATATATATACATATATTAGTATATATATATATATATTTATATATATATAATATATATATTATATATAATACTTTATTATATATAGTATATATATATAAGATATAATATATACCTATATTAACCTATATTATATATAATATATATATATATATATATATATTACTATATTATAAAAAGAACACAGCGTGCTATTATTTAGGAGTGATGACACTAACATTTTCGTTACTTTTTTATTTTATCCGCATTTCCATTACCCCTTGTTGAAGAACCCTTGCCTTTCTCGCTTTTTTAAATTTATAAGCCTTCTTTTAAAATAATGTCTCGTGATATTTGTGTACTCGTCGCTGTCCTTTTGCCACTCTCTTCTTTATTTGTTAATTTTTTTTTAAGGCGTACTTCCTCCCGTGAATATTTAAGGAAATAAGCTTTCTAATCTTTTTCGATACAAAGGTAATCAGCTGTATATTTATTATTACCAAATATTATGATTTACGGGAATATAGGATTATTATACAATCCTATATATTATCTATAATATATATACTATAAATATATATATATAACTATATTATAATAATATATAATTATATCTATATAATTTTTATTATAATATATAGTATATATTATATTATATGTAATTATATTATGTATGAAGCCGTTACTTGGATTGATTTTTATCTGCTTATTAGCATTTCGCCACCCGGAAAAGTGGTTTTTGAAGAGCCAAAGTTAAGAATGCCTTATGGGAATACGAAGGTACTTTTTTTTTATATAATCTAAAAAAAATTATCAAAGATGCCATGATCGTGTTTTTTTTTTTTCTGCGACAATCTTGTGTTTGATATCCCATCTCCCAGGATTTGTTCCATTAAAATTGCCCTAATAGGGTTGCATTCTTTATTAATCCTTAGAGGCCTTTATTTATTAACAGTTTTGATTTTTTCTTGCTTTTTAAAATATATATACTATATATATACACCTATATATATATATATATATAATATATAATATATAATATCTCCATATATATTAATATATATATATATACTATATATATATTAATATATATATATATATATATATAGAAAATGGGCACTCTTAATTGTTTCTGCGAAAGATGTAGCGAAGTCAAAAAAAATTTTTGACAATTTACGGTTTTTCGAACAAAATTAAGCAACAAACCGCATTGTAACCGACAACAAAAAGGTTTTTTAAGCCTTTTTTTTCTTATTTTTTTGTTGCGAGAAGTTTACCTCGATAATTGTTTTTCTTTCCTATTCACATTGTTAATTTTATTTATTGAAACAATGGAATAGTGATATTTTTAACAGGCGGATTAACCTTTTAGCTCGAATATAAGTATAATATATATATATATATTATATATTAATATATATATATATATATATAATATATATATATATAATTATATTTATATATACTATATAAACTATATATATATATGATATTATATATATATATATAATATAATAATATATAATATTATATAACTTTTGAGTTATTAAATTAGCATTAGGCATCATAGGAACGTTTTTTTTTTTAATATTTTTATAGGTGTGAAACACTTTTATTAAAAATAAGTTTTATTTTACTACTTTATATAAAATAAAAAATGTGGCTTCATTTTGTAAACTATTAATCTCTTAACAATACTCATTCCACAACACAATTCCCGAGAAGATTCCATTTATAGACTATATATATATATATATACTATATACTTATTATCAATATAATATATTATTATCTCTATATATATATACTATATATATAATATACCTATTATATATATAATAGCATACTATATTATCATATATATACATATCATATATTATAATATATATATATATATATATATAATGATTGTGGATAGTATATTACTATGTGGGAGATCTCTAGGGGTGTTGTTGGTGAAATTATGCTTGGCATGGTGGAGCAATTGAAACGAAGTATGAGCCTAAAATATTATCCTATATGTGTGTGATAGAAAGGGAAGGGAGATGATGGCCCGATCCTAGTGTTCGTTCGGAAAAGTGGATGAATGTAGGAACGTGCTTGGTGCCAGCTTAAATCCTTCGGTGAACGCAAAGGGACTATCGAGTCATTTGAGTTACATGAGGGTAGTAATTGATACCGGGTGGTTATTTATTAGTAGTGAAATTATGGTGATTGGAATGGTGTACAATCTGAAAGAATTGATAAAATTAGTAATGAAATGTGTTAGGGGGAGTGCGGGAGTGTGAAGGAAAAGGGATTAAATAAAAATGAGATAAACAAAAGAGTGAGTATTAACGATGGTTTTGTTATTATGGAAGTGAATTGATGATAGTTGTTTGGTTAAAGCCGATGTATAGTGGTGAGTGTTGTGCCGTGAAACGACCCGGTTGTGCTGAGAGACATATAATAAAAAGTTAGATTGACGTCAGTAAAGAAATGTCTAAAGGAAAAAAATAGAAATTTGGGCCGTGTGTCAGAGGCGAGAAGGAAGGTGCACAATAGGAATTGAATTTCGGTGGGCTTGATTGATGAAGTATGGTTGTGTTCCTGGCTCAAGGGTATGAACGCTACATCCGACAAAGATATGTCTCAGTGAAGAGCGCGTCCGCTGGTGTGATGCCTTAGGGGCGTCGATTTTTTTTACCGCGACGAGTTTACTCACTTAGGGAAAGACATAGGGATTGGGAGGGACGTTTCCCTTTTTCGACTCACCGTCGATGTTCTTACTCTACTGACATTTCTGTGTTCCAAGTGTATTTTGTTTACACCCTCGCCCCCAATATTGGGGAAAGGGAAAGAATATATATATATATTATAAATATATTATTATATTTAAATATTAATATTATATTATATATATTTATAGCTATATATATATATAAAAGATTATATTTTTTTATTAACAATAGAAATGTGATTAAAAAAAAAATATATATATTAAATCACTTGAGTATAGAATATATTATATTATTTTTTAACATATATTTTTATTAGATATAAATAATACATAATATAAATTTCATTTTTAATAAATATATACATCTTGATTAATATTTAATTATTATGTTACATTATCATATCTTGTGTATATACATAGGACATTTTTATTACTGAGTTTTTTAAAATTATTAAAAGGAAGCGGTTATATATATAGCTATATTATATATTAATATATTATTATATATATATATTAAATTAAATATATATAAATATATATAATATAATATAATTATATATATAATATATATATGTATCAATAGTTGACTCACCTCCTCCCTCCCGTATTATCATAACTGCAGTATATATATTAATATAAATATCTATATATAATATATATATATAATTATAATATTATTTATACTATCATTATCCACTATCACTTCTTTTTCCTTTCTCCAAAAATTTATTGTAATTATTACATTAATTATTCATTAGACCTATACTTAGCATGGTGGTCTGAAAGGCTAAATCATATTAATAACACTAGTAGAATTTTTATATTCAGGCAACGATATCGGCAAAAGTACTTTCAATGTCGAAAGATTATTATTATAAACTTTATTAGATATGCATATTGAAAATTCTAAAATTATTATATATTATTACTATCTACTACTCACATACAAACTTTAAATTGTTCATTTTGGTGGAAATTATCCAAAAAATCATATACAACATACTCACACACACTACATAACCTTATATCTCCATATATAATAATATATATTATAAATATATATTATAGTGAGTATATAATATATATATAAACTAAATATATATATATAATTATATTAATATATATAATAATTATTATATATTATACCTATAATAATTAAAAAATATAATATTATATATATTAATATAATATAAATATAATATATATGATATATTATAAATTATATACATATATTATTATATATATATTTATATATATTATAAAATTATATATAATATATATTATATATATATTATATAATATTATATATTATAATATTATAAATATATTTATAAATATATATGATAATAATATATATGAATTAATTATTTATTATATTAACTAAGTATATAATATATTATATTATAATATTAATATTATTATTATATACTATTAATATATAATACTATAATATATATATATATTATTAATTATAAAATTATATATAATATCAATATTATAATATATTAATATATATTATTATATATATATACTATATATTAATATAATTATATAATTAACTTATATTTATTATATTATATACTATATATAATAATATATTATCTAATTATATATATAATATTATTAAATATTTAATATATATTATATATATATAATAAAAAAATAAAAAATTATATATATACTAATATATATATAAATATATATATATATATAATATATATATATATTATATATATATATTATATATATAATATAAAATATATATATATAAAATCTAATATATATATACTATATATTATATATTATTATACTTATATATATTAATAATACTATATATATATTATATATAATTATATATATATATATATATAATAAAAATAAATATATATATATATATATAACTTATTATATAGTTAGCTCACACTATATATTCTAATATATATATAATATATTAATATATATAAATATAATATAACTAAATATATATATATATTAAACTATTATATATAAATACTTATATTAATAAATAAACATATATAATATATACCATAGATGATATTATAAATTTTTTTATTAAATATATTTATAATTTATAAATATAGTATATTATATTAAATAAATAAAAAACAAATCTTACTAAGTTTTACTTTTTAATATAATTATAAATAATATTATATATATTAATACTAATATATATATATATAATAAATATATTATATACTAACGTTACAAATAATAACTATTAATAGTAAAACTAATATAATAATAAAATATATATATATATAATTAATAGACTATATTATATAAACATTATTATTATATTAATATAAATATATAATAATAAAGATGGAATTTGTATTTTTGTTCTAAAAAACATTGTATAACCATAGAATCTATTATAAACATATTAAAATAAAAAAAATATAATAAATTTATTATAAAAAATACATTTAAATTAATATAAAATATTAATTAAACCTATTAATTTAATATTATTCAAATTTTAAATAAAAGAGAAAAAAAATAAAAATAATTATTAAATATATATATAACTCATATACACAATATTTTACCATTATTATATATTATAAAATACTATATATTTATATTATATAAATATATATATATATATAAATATATATAAATTAATAAATTAGTAATTTTATTATTAATATAAAATATACTACTATTAATATTTTTATATGATTACAATATATATAATTAACATAAATAATAACTATATATATTCATAGATATTGATGATATTTGCAATGTAATTAGTGCTATTCGATTTTTAAACATTTACAGTTGATAATAAAATAAAAATAAAATATCTTTATTTTTTAATTTTTTATAATTTATTATTAAAAAATACATTTAATTACGAGATTTAAGGTTCAAAATATATTTAAATGATAAAGAAATTATAGATATTAAATAGTATATAAATAAATATTATATATATATATAAAAGGGATTAAGTTATATTATTATATATCAAATATTTTAATTATATATATAATATATTAATTCATAAATCATATATAAATATAATTCATATCTCTCATATATATATATATATTAAATAATATATGACTCTAAATCATTCCGATAGACGGTGGTTCAAATACTAATACTCTGTATTTAATATTTCCTATAATGAATATATTATTATATTATAAGTAAATATATATATATTATATATATATGAATATATATCCACCTAAATAAATAAATAAAATATATATATATAAAATTAATATTATAAAAAAAATTAGGTCCCTATTTAATATAATATTAAATTAATTATATTTATATAAATACTTATTTATCATTTCTAGATTAAATATATTTAAAAAATTATCTATAATAATATATACCCATAATAATATATTAATAAAAATAATATAAATAATAGTATAATTATAAAATAATCCTTATTAATATATATAAATATAATTATGTATTACAATATATATATTAATATATGTATATATATTACCTAAATATATATCGTTTAGTAATATATATAATTATATATATATATTATCTTAAAAATATATTATATAATATATAATTATATACTTAACTATATTATATAATATTAAAATTATATATAATATATATTAAATTACTATATTATATATTTGAATTCTCTCGTACTTCTTGGCCGACCCTCCACATATATTATTTTTATCATTTATGAGTCTCGCTTCACACCTGAGGAGATATATATTTATGTCTCGTTGGAAATAATCATAATAATAATATATATATTATAAATATATTATATAAATATAGCTATTACTTTATTATATATATATTAATATATATAATATAGTATAAATAGTATATATATATAATATATTTATGAATTATATAATAGGTGACTTGGCCACTTTAGTAGGTTTGTCAAGTATTAAACTTGGTTTGAAAATATTTTAGAAGTCCTTGGACTGGACTGGATATAATATATATTATTATATATATATTAATCCCTATAATATTATTAAATATATATATATAAATACCATACATATATACATTCATATATATATATATAAATAATATAATTAATATTATAAAATTATATATTTTATATAATGTACATTATTTATTACATATATAATATACTAAATATAAATATAAATAAATTAAATGTTTTTTTTAATTATAGCCAAATGGTTTCCAGCTTATTTGTGAGGCCTATATTAATCATAGGCCCCTTTCATAGTATTTCTAACTATTTTATTATTTTACTTATTGTGACCTCTTTTAATTATTATTTATAAACTCATTAATAAAGTAGGAGAAATGAATAAATGAAACTACTTTGTGTTTGATAAATTTTTTTTTTTTTATTCATTTTGAGTTTAGTATTTGTTGATGATTTGTTTTAAACTAAATCATAGATTTTGGCAACTGTGAATTATTCTTAATTCGTAGACCTGGGATGGAGATTCTTAAAGCTCTATATTATTTAATTGTATATTTATTAATATTAGTTTTATTTTTAGTTTAAATTATTTTAAGTTGGAGCTTCCATAAACAAATCCTCTCCATCCTCTTCAAAACCTCTTGCAACCAATCTCACTTTACATTCTTTCCCTTTCAATTTTTCAGTAATCACCCATCTTAGAGATATCCTCTTTTGTCCTTCATCATTAACTTTTTTAAATAAAAATTGTTGAAGATTAATAATTTTAATATTTATCCAATTTTAAGTTTATTTATATTTTCTTCTTTTTTTTGTAATCTTTACATATCAAATTTTTTTTTTTTTTTTTTTTACTTTTTGTTTTAAATGGATGATATAATATAGGTCGGATAAAGATTAGTTTATAGGGATAAAGATTATGTTTTCTTAATTTAATACATTCTGCAGCTAATATAGTGATAAGCTTAAGACTTAAATGCGCAATCTGCTTTATACTCAATATTATTTTCAGTAAATAGAACAAAGTTTATTGCCTTTCACGAAATAGACCCAATAATAATAGAAGGGAGGTGGCTATATATGGTCGGGCGTGTGAGTGTGAGCTGTTCTATCTTGACTCCGTCTTGCTCAGACTTAAAAAATTTGGAGCTAACCACCCCCTCCAATATGATTAGGGCTCTGCCCGTGAGCAGTGGTGTTAACTGTAAAAAAAAAAATATATGCAATAATTTCATGCGAGAGTCTGAAAAAAACATGCAAGTTAAAAAAATGTACTGGTTGTAAATATGAGCAGTAAATTGACCCATGCTGTAGACTAATAAACTACTTACTCTGTTACTTATGAACTGCTCAGTTTTTTTTTGCGCGTCGAGCAAGCCGTCCGACGTTTGCTTAACTAGTGCAGGTATTTCTTGCTTGTGCAAATAGTTCGCAAACGCAGGTATTGTGGAGCCTTAAGATGAGGTCCCACAGACTGTTTTACCGCCCTTAAGAGCATTTTGTACTGCTAGAATAGCTGCGTTTGTGGTAGCGGCAATACAAACAGGAAAAACTTGCACTAGGTGATGTTGCTAAATACTTGGGAGGATTTGACTCGTCGTGCAGAATGGCACTGTGTAGTTTATTTCATGATTGCTAAAAAGTTTTAAAAAAAAAAGTTAAATGTTATGGGGTTTATTAATTACACTGGTCAACAATGATTTTGGAACTAAAACGGGAATAGGTGTTCTATGTAGGTATAGTTGTCCTGAATGCGATGATGTAGTCGAAAATGACGTATCACGTCACAATTGTCTGATATGAGTCATGCTTGAACATGAAAAAAAGTGTAAATATATATAATGTTCTCGTTGAGAATTTTGTAGTATGCTCGCAGTTACAGAGTTGTTTTTCAGTGTAAAGGTTGTGTCTGTGTGTGTTTGTATTTTTTTATATTATATATATATATATATATATATATATATATATATATATATATATATATATATATATATATATATATATATATATATATATATATATATTATATATATATATATAGATATATATATATATATATATATATATATATATATATATATTACAGCGCATTAATGTTAATTTAGTTTTTTCAGATATATATTTAAAAAGTATTGAGTACCAAACGTGTTTGTATAAATTCTCCGATATGTCTTTTTTTGCTACGTATGTGGAGAATATACTACGAAAAGTCAACGGAAACCCAATCACTCAATTGTTTAAAACGGCTTATAAACATTATTTTAAGTTGCGTTGGGTGACCAGGATAAGCCATTGGGCCCCACACAATAACATGCATTAGATGTTATGTTAAATTAACCCAGTGGTTAAAAGGGTGAAAAAGCGCATTTGCCTTTTGGAGTGCCGATGTATTGGATGGAGCAAAGGAATCATATACAGGATTGCTACTTTTGCTTAACAAATGTATGTGGCTTCAATCTAAAAACTAAAGCAAACATTGCCTATCCGACAATTAACTCAGCCAGGAGACCAGTTCCCCATAATGATGAGAACTTACCGATTCCTATAGCACGAGCTTCTTGGAAAGAGGTTCCTGACTCAGATGAAGATTTGTTTGACTCTAATGCTGGAGCATCGGGTGCTGCAGATATTGCCTATATCCCAGGACGAATCCAAATTGCAACACCACACTCGATTACGCAACGAACTAAATGATTTATTACGGAGACCTGTATTTGTCAAAACAGCAAGCTGAAATCTTAGGTTCACGCCTGCAGGAGTGGAATTTGTTAGATCAAAAGGTTAATATTAGTATATATAGAAATAGAAACAGGAATTTAGAGAAATATTTTACAAAGAGTAACTTAATATGTTCATGTTCCTATGTTAATGGACTTATGCGTGAGCTTGGTATTCCATATTTAGATGGTGAATGGCGCTTATTCATAGACGCTTCAAAAACTAGCCTAAAAGCCGTCTTATTGCATAACTCAAACAGGTTTCCCTCAATTCCGGTTGCGCATGCTGTTGGAATGAAGGAAAACTATGAAAGTATGTCCGAAATATTGAAGGCTATTAAATATTATGACCACACATGGCTTATCTGTTGTAATCTGAAAGTTGTTGGACTCCTTCTTGGTCTACAGGCAGGATTCACCAAACACTGTTGTTTTTTGTGTTTATGGGACAGCCGGGATACTAAGCAACATTGCGTACGAAAAACATGGAGAGAAAGAGATACATTTACCCCGGGCAAAGAGAATGTTAAGTATAAGCCCCTTGTAGATCCTAAGCGAGTTATTTTACCACCATTACATATTAAACTTGGATTGATGAAGAATTTTGTGAAGGCCATGGATAAGGAAGGAAGTGGATTTAAATATTTATGTGACGTTTTTCGTGGCTTAAGTAACGCTAAATTGAAAGAGGGCGTTTTCGCGTCGAACCGCAGATTCGATAACTACAACGTGACCCCGCTTTTGACAAGAAATTAAAACATGATGAACGAATTATCTGCATGGAATTCCTTCAAAGACGTTATTACAGGCTTCCTTGTGAAACAAAACGAGTTGAAAATTAGCTATTGTATAGTAGAGAGGTGCTAGTTAATTACCAAGAGCTTAGGCATGCAGAATTTCACTAAAAATACATTTTTTACATTCTCATCTTACATTCTTTCCACCAAATCTCGGGGCAGTAAGCGATGAACAAGGTGAAAGATTCCACCAAGGATATACAGCAAATGGAGAAACGTTATCAGGCAGATGGGATGAAGCAATGATGAGTGATTACTGCTGGTTTCTGAAAAGAGAAGACACTTCAGAACATAAAAGAAAGAGTAGTTATCGAAAGTTCAATGTGGCACAAATTCAGGAAAATTAAGGTAAATATATATAATTTTTATGTGGTAATGCATTATACATACATGTTTTATTACTCGTGACATCATAGCTCTGTAAATTTGACTATAAAATTAATTAATTTTATAGTCAAGTTTAATAATAATAATAATAATAATATATCTTTGTTACAACATGCGCATATTTGGAGGTATTATACCTTAACTTTGGAAGCTTGTAACTCAAAAACTATACGTGAGACAAAAATTCTAAAATAATTTTCGGAATCTGCATGAAAAATACGTATAGTTTCACCTAATTTTATTTCAGTTACGAAAAATTTCCCAAAATTTGTTGACCAGTGTTATCAATTACACTGGTCAACAAAGAATTTATCCCAAGACAAAGAATACTTGTTTCTTACATGTCTTTCTTTGCAGAATTCAAAAATAGTCAATTTTTCTCTATCACACACAGTTTTTTTTAAGATCCACGGCATCCCTCAAATTTCCTGTTAATTGGGGAAAATATCAGTTAAGCTACTTGAGGGGGGGGGAACTAAGGAAATAAATCTATTAATTTTGGCAACCTGTCAGGTAGTCACCGATGCTTGGGAACATTGATTCAGAGTATCATTCCGTTGTCATTTGTCAGTTCGGTGCCTGTGCCGCGTTATCGTTTGCGTTTCGAAATTAATTTGTGATACTTTTAAATAACATTCTGAGTGTATTTTATATATATATATATATATATATATATATATATATATATATATATATATATATATATTATATATTATAAAAACGATATCTATCCTACATTTAAATTAACCTATATTATTACTATATATATATATATATACAAATATATATATATATTATATGATATATATATATTATTATATATATAATATATATATATATATATATATATATTTATATATAATATATATATATATATATATATTATATATTATATATATATATATATATATATATATATATATATATATTATATTATATATTAAGTGATGCCATGTTAACATGTCCGCATTCCGCGGAGCATCCCGCATGTTATTAAAGACCGCATCCGCGCTTTTGCCCTGCGGAATGTTGCGGCGGGATGTTTATTGTCGAGGATTTGATAATAAAGAATTTTTTAATAAAACTACTGTAAGATGAATCTGAAAAAAAGTAAAATGAAAATTTGAAAATGAGTGAAGCAATTCAAAAACAGGCTATATTCCATATTTAATGTTTATCAAAGACATTACCAACTCGCTGGAATAGTACACTTCATTATATTGATGGGAAAGACAGTAGTATTGCTCAAAAGAGGCCTCTTGCTTCCTACGACAGTTTCGTATTTCCAAAGTTAACATTCTTATTTAATGTGGAAAATGACATCATATCACACTGCAATTAGGTTTTTGAAACCATTTGAAGAAAATACCAAAAAAAATCTGTCTCCGATTTGTAATACCATTAATCTCAACGCCATGGAAGCATTTTGAACCATCTTCAAATGAAAATGCTGACGGTTTAAAAAGAATTTAAAATTAGAGTTAGGAAAAAAACGCCTTGGTTCTGTGGAAATTTAATGACCTTCATTACTATTGCAACTTACTTAATCCCTCGTTATAAAGGCAAGTTTTTATGTAACAAATATTATTAAAAAGTTAAATCGTTACTTTTTGTTGCAGTTCAAAAACTTCAATCCGGAACAGAATCTATTATTCGCCACCCATTAAAGGGAAAAAAACGAAATCTACAGAACCAAACACCTTCTACAAGTAATCAATAACATTCACTGGAAGAATTTCTACCCAGCCCAGTAGTGATGAAGAAAACACACGCATTACCAAAAGCATGTAGTGCAAATGATTGAAAAACTATCACCAAGAAAAAACGATTTAGATTCAAATGATGACCCAATCAGTTGGGGAAAGTTAAGCAATATGTTTACCCACGCTTGAGTAACTTGCAAGGAAATACGTAGCCTGTCTCCAACTTATGTTCCTAGTTCGAGAGAATTAAGCAATGCTAGGCCTCTCAGCAGAAAAATTTGATATTTCTCAAAGCCCAACCTTCTGTTCTTGAATTTCTATTTCTAGTTGCAAAAAAGTATATAATCCATTGCAAAATATCTTTCATTAAGGCGTAAGGTTTAGGGAAAGATGGGTTGGTGTGGTGCATTTGAGTTCGGATTTCCAGGTCCCGTACCCTCGGTAACACAATTATAATACAGATGTGGCAAAACTCGATATATATAAAATATATATATATATATATATATATAATTATATATATATATATATATATATATTATATATATATTATTAGTATATATATTAATATATTAATATATATATATATATAAAAATTATATATTATTAAATATATTTTTTATTATTATTTTCAAAACAATCCGCATCCGCGGATATTAAAAATTTGACATCCGATGCATCACTGATGCGAAATAAAAATGACTATCTGCGCATCACTAATATATATATATTATATATATATATTATAATATTATATATAATATATATTATAATATATATTACTATTATATATATATATATATATTATATTATTATATATATATATATATACTATATATATGTAATATATATATAATAAATAATATATAATAATATATATATATATATCACTATTATATATATATATAATATATATATATATACTATATATATATTATATATATATATATATATATATATATATATATATATCCCCTCGATAACGTGGCAACCTTAACGTGTAGAGGGGTTCAAATATCCCTTCTGGATATCTGCAAAGTTGCACGTTTTCCTCTTTTCAGTTTTGTGTATTCCCCAATTTTGTTTTGTCCGTATTTCCCGCTTTCTTTTTCTCGGTTCATTTGCCTCCCGTTCCCTCTTACTTATTGTGTTACGTACTTCTACCCTATTATGAGTGCCCCCCTTTTTTTTTCTTCCCTTCACTTGGCCCTTATGGCTTTCCGGGTGTCTGTTCCTGTTTGGGTCCTGGGTCCGTCCTAACCTCCTTCCCCCGCGGATGAGGGTACAGGTTACAAACCGATCCTTTCCGCCTTTGACCGGGCCGCCTATTGTTGGGGACCCGAACCTTGGGGTTAACCACTGAGGAGGCTGTCCTGCACTTGGGTGTATAATCCCGGGCTTCGCGTTCGGGTACCATGTGGTTCATGGGAGGGGACTGCCGCGGAGTTCCGGGGGGCTTTCCCGAGGCCACATCCGCTGCCCTCCATACGGGGTGGGGTTTCGGTCTTGGGTGTTCTGGACTTGGGCCTACTGCCGTGGACAAGACACTTTACCATATGAATTGCTTCCCCTTCACGTCACTCTGTTCTATTGTTCTTTTATGTTTCATTGTTATTCTTGGTTTTATTGCGGTGGAGAAGTATATTATATAGGAATTTAACTTATGAATACGCCCGTAAATAAAAATACGATTTTAAAAAATGGGGATTCCATCTTCAGTCAGTACCCCTTACTGGCATTTCCCTGGCTCCTCCTAGGCCGGGACCAAGTAAGGGCTTTGATGCCCTAGTTGACGAAATGGTTCGTGCTGCTCACCATCTTCCAACGAACCACCTTACGCACCAGATTCCTGCTTTATTGGTCGACACTCCTCATTTTCCTGGTGAGACTGTGTCGCCTTCTGTACCTGTGTTACCTCATCTCTCACGTCGCCAGAGGAATCTGGCCTCTCCTCACCTGTTGGGCCCGCCTACTCGCTATCAAACGCCTCGACCTATTGAATTGTTTCCGTTCTCGGAGGACCTCCACTGGTACCTCCACTAATGAAACCTAACCCGTGATGTACGGGAAGCGTGAAGTGCGACGACTGTCTTCAACCCCTCACGGCGCGAGCCAGTCGCGTCCGCAGGGACGCGTGAGGCACGGGGGCCCGGACGCCGAGCAGCAGGCGACGCCCAGGAAGAATGTGGGGCTCCCGCGGGGCGGCCGCCGCCGACATACCAGGTAGGGAGGGCGGCGCATAGCGTAGGGGCGGCAAACCGACGGGGGGCGCCACCCGGAGGAGGGCCGCAAGACGAGCGAAAGGAACATGGGAGGTGCGCCGAGGAGCCGGACGCCAGGCCGGGAGCAGGGGCAAAAAGGGGACAGAGGGCCGGGCACGAAGTGCGACCGCGGGCCGCAACCCAGAAGGAGCACGCCCACGGGGAGCCAACCCGCGCCGCCGCCGGATGGGGGAGTGCGACCAGGTCCGCGTACCAGTGGGGAAAAGGCGGCGGCACCAGCCACGCCGGGCGGCGAGACAGCCCGCACCGACGGAGAGGCGGGGCAATATGGCACAAAAGGGGGCAGCCGTCAAAAAGAGGGCAGAGACTCCCAGGGGAAGCGGCCGAGGTGGGGGGGACATGCGCCACACGACCGTGCAACAACCTGCACCTGGCGGGCCGCGAAGGTGCAAGGGGCGAAGCAGGCGGGAGCGCGGCACGGGCCCGCCCACGGTGCGGGGGGGAAAAGCGAGAGGGGGAGCAAGGGCACCAGAGAGAAGCCGCGGACCGCCGAGAGGCCGCGCGGCGTAGGGCGAAGGAGAAAAGGGGGGGGCTGCGGGGGGGCCGCCGCCCCGCCCCCGACGGGCGGAAGGAAAACGGCCCCCCCCGAGGGCCCCGGCGGCCAGCGAGCCCGACGAGGGCAGAGAGATAGGAGAGAGAGAGGAGGATAAGAGAAACGATGAGCAGAGGAGAGAGACGGACGGAGAGAGAGAGGACGAGGATAGATGAGGACGAGAGAGAGAAGAGAGAGGAGAGAGAGGAGAGGAGAGAGAGAGAAGAGAGAGAGAGAGAGAGAGGCACTCACACGGGGCACTGGGAGGGAGAGGGAGCTGAGGCAGACCCGGGACAAGGAACGTGGGAGAAAGATGCCAGAGTGGGCGAGAGGAAGGGGGCAGGAAGACAAACAGAGTAATGGTGAGGGAGGAGGCAGGGAAGTGAGCAGGAATCAGACGTGAGGAGAAGGGGCAGAAGGAAAAGGTGGCGGCAGAAGCAAAAGGCATGGCGGGGTAGGGGAGCAGGAGGATGGTGAAGAGACACAGTGAGGGCGAAGGGAAAGGGGGGCCGTGAGAAGGGGGAGGAGGAGGAACTGTGAGAAAAAGAGGGAAGTGAGGAGGGGAAGGAATAGAGAGAGCGGGGAGGGGGCGAAAGTAAGGGCGGCGAAAGGGCGGAGGGACGGAGGGGGGAAAGAACAAGGGGGAGGGAGAAAGGGGGAGGTAGGGAGAAGCCAAAGGGGGAACAGGGAGAAAGGAGAGATAAAAGCCACAAACGGGAGGGACGGGGCAGGGCGGGGGGAGGACAGGAGGAAGAAGCGCAGCGCGGGGAGAGGGGGGAAGTAGGAGAGAAGGAGATGGAAGCAAAATAGGAGGGGGAGAGAGGAAGCGAGGCAAGAAGAAAGGGAGGGAGAAGGAGAAGAAGGGAAGAAGAAGAGTAGAAGGAGGCAAGGAAGGGGGAGGGAGCCAGGCGGGGGAACGGGGGGGGAGGAGGGGAGGAAGGAAGGGAAGGGAGGGGGGGCGGCCGTGAGAAGGGAGAAGGAGGGAGAAGGGGAAGAGAGGGTGAAGGGGGCCGGCGGGGACGGCAGAGGAGGGGAAGGCGGGGGGAGGGGTGCAGAAGCGGAAAGAAAGGGGAGAAGGGGGGGAGAGGGGGGCGGCAGGTGGGGGAAAGGAGGAGGGAAAGGAAAGGAGAGAGAGGAAGGGAGGGGCAGGGGCGAGAGAGGCCGAGGGGAAAGCAGGGGGAGTGCGACACCGGGAACCACGGAGCGGAGGGGCAAAGAGGGGCGAAAGGGGGCAGGAAAAGGGAACGGAGGAGCGAGAACGGAGGAGAGAGGAAAGGCGGGAGGGGGAGAAAGAGGCGGGGGCAAAGGAAGCCGGGGAGAGGAGCGAAACGACAGGGGGAGGAAGAGGAGAGAGGAAGAGACAGGCGGGGCAGAGAGAGGAAGCGAGCGGGCGGAGGGGGAAGAAGGGAGAAAAGGAGAAGGAAGAGGGAAAAGGGCGGAAGGAGAGAAGAAGGCAGAGGGGAGGAAGAGGGGAAGAGGGGTAAGCGGAGGGAGAGGGGACGGGGGCGTGGAAAAGGACCGCGGAGAGACCCGATAGGAAAACAGGGGAGGGAGGGGGCGGGAAAGGAGGGGCGGAAGGGAAAGGAAGAGGAGGGGCAGAAGCGCCCGGGAAGCACACAGGAGCCGGACCGGACAAGGGGCAACCAAAGAAAGGGCAAGCAGAAAAACGAGGGCGGGAAAAGGGGAAACAGAAAGGGAGCAGCGAAGGAAGGCAGGGGAAAAGAAAGGAGGGAGGGGAGCAAAGAAAGGAAAAAAGGCCAGGAACGAAAGAGAAAAAAAGGGGAACGAAAACAAAAGAAGGGGGGCGGCCAGCGCGGGGGAGGCACAGGCAGAAGCGGCCACAGGATGGAGGGCGGAGAGGAAAAGCAGAGGAAGGCCGCGGGAGGGAACGAAGCGGGGAATAGGAATAAACACTGAGAGAACAGGAGAAGCGGGGAGGACAAGAGGGGGAAGAAGGAGCAAGCGGGAGGAAAGGGGGGGAGCGGGGAGGGAGGGCAGGGGAGGAGGAGAGGGAGGGACTGTAAGGGGAGGACGGAAAGGGGGAAGGGAGAGGAAGGGAGGGCAAGGGGAACCCCAAGGGCGGCGAGGGGGGGGAGGCGGCGGGGGAGCGAGGGCGGAGGGGGGGGGGGGGGGGGGGGAAGAGGCAGAGGGGCAGAGGCGCGGGCGGGCGAGACGGGCACGAACAGCCGCGGCCGGAAACGCCAACGGGGTCGACGCGGGAAGAAGACCGCGCGAAGAACACCGGCCAAGAAGACGGTCGCGAAGAAGACGCAGCTGGCGAAGAAGGCACCCGCGAACGCGGTGAAGGCACCAGCGCACGAGATGGCAGAGGGCCGGCGAATGGGGGGAGGGAGGGGCCGAGACAACAGGAAGACGCCGGGAAACACGGCGCGCGGAAGCGCAAGCGCCGAACGGCAGGCGCGGGCGCAAAGCGGGCGGCCGCGCGACGACAAGAAGCGGGGGCGGCGGCGACGGGCGCCGAACAAAACAGAGGGTCACGCGGGCGGCGGGAAGAGCGGACGACGCGCACGAAGACGGTGTAAATGTAGAGGCGGCGCAGCCATAGATCGGAGGTTGCCTGCAAGAAGAGCGAGGGGAGGGCAAGGCGACACAACACGGAAGGCGGGGGGGGACCTGCGCATGACGGAGGGATGGGGGAAGAGGAGAAAACAGAAGCAGGCAGTCAGCGCAGCGAGCGGAGCAACGAAAAGCAATAGAACCGAACACACAGCGCCGGAGCGGCCCAACCAAGGCGGGTAACACAACGGGACCGAGGGGGCACCTACGAGGCCGTTG